>PPHD01003229.1:3094-32263 GCA_002909625.1 Bambusicola thoracicus
TTTTTCCCTGAAGTATTTGGGACAGTTTATTTATGGTCCCAATTTACCTTGGTTGTTTGAATATTTGCCCATTTCCCAGGAAAATTTTCTGTCATCAAGTGATCCAGATTATAAACTGTACCTATAACAAAGACCTACTAGCGCATGGGGGAAGGTTCATTTCTGTAGAAAAACTGAGTGAAATTATAGTTTCTATTACACTTCATTTTCAACCCTTACCTTTCTATGGCCTCTGCCTTCTTACTTCTATAAACTGGACCATTATTGCCCTAAATCCTTAAACTGTCCTTTTAACCGGAGTTGCTTTACTATCCAGCCTATACAGCATTCTCATCAAATCCAGTTTGTAAACATTCCTGAGGCACTCAGAGGACAAATAACTATATGTTTGGAAATACATTATAAAATATTTTATTTCCTGTAGCTTAATGGAAAGTTACGATGGTGTCCTAAGAAGAATTTATGTGACATACTGTGAAGTCTTTTCACCACAGAGGGCAATGTGTTGAGCATCAGCCCAGGATGTGCTTTGGTTTACATGGGCCTTTATTTGATAAGCACTGCGGAATGTAAGAGCAGGTTGGAATATCTGGGAAGCAAATGCTTTCTTCATGTGTGCATACTGGATGTGTCTACTGGTGTGAAATTGTGTTTTAATGCAACTGTGCTTTTACAGGGTAGTTTTGATAGTGAGCTGAATACTAACCAGCTAACCCACTGGAGAGTTGTAGCTGTTTAACTCTAGGAAAGCCATGGAGGAGAGGTGGCAAGCTCTCATTCAGAAGAGTGATTCTGGATGTGCAGAAAATGTTCCCCTCCCAGACTCCCCTCTGCCATGGAGGACTACATCCAGAGTCTGTAAATACAGTAACCTTTGTTTTCTACTGAGGGCCACCATCTTTAATGTGTGCTACAAACTTCGCTACAGACAGCAATAAACTTACATTCTAGCACAATTCTTAGACCATCCAAACTGCATCTTAGTTGTTTAGGTATTGTATTCCTTGTCAGGATTTTTCTTATTAAATGACTTATCAATAGAAAAGTGCTAATTTCTTTAAACAAAGCATTTGATGGGGAAATATCAATGCCTCAAGACACTGTCAAGACACACAAAACATGTAAGTACAAACTCACCCATCAGGGAGATTACTTGTTACTTCATCTGCTGTGCTGCTAACAGAAGATCTACTAAGGACTGTTTTATCCTGGATGTTCATTCTTAATTTTTTGAGGCACTCTTGCTAGAAGATAGAATTAGCCCTAGGAGCAAACATACAAAAGGAGTATATTTTTTTTAACTTATCATTTAATGTCTGATGACAGAAAACAGTTTAATATGAATTTACAAAAAGAGTTTTCAATGACAGATAAAACACATTAATGAAAAATGGCTTCTGTCAAGTATGAAGTGAAATTATCAATAAATAAACCTCTCACATTTACCTACATGCATCAAAGGGTATGGCTAAAATGATGAATATTTTTGTCCAACTTCCTGGTTCTGAGTGGTTTGTGAACACTTTGTTATTATGGTTATCTGAGATTTATTAACATTCTCTCTTTCTCCATATTAAGATTTCCTTGCTTGATCACAATTTTCAGGTTCCTAAGAATATGGCTGTTCTTTCCAGCAAAGTCATTCAGTTTTCAAATGCTAGGTGAGAACTTGAGCTAACTTATTTACTCGTAAAATATCCTAAATGTCTCAAAACTGTTTGTGTTTTTTTTTTTAGTTTTTTTTTTTGCTCACAGTTGAAATTACTGTATTGTCATACATACACAGCTTAACCTCTAAGTCTGTGCTCGATTTGCACCTATGGAACTGAATTAAATAACTGTTTGTAAAATTGGAATCATAGAGTAACTAATTTGTTGTTTCTTAAAAAATCCACTGCTTATCTTTGAGCTTTTTTAAGACTGTAGATCATTTTGTTGTTGTTGTTTCTACCTCAAACATGTTGCTGTCCTTTGTTAAGAGTATGCTTGAGCTGTCACCAAAAGTAAAACTTACAAGTCCCTGGCTGCTCTGAAAAAACAGCAGTAATTCAGCTAGGGACTGATCATCCCCTGAAAGATGAGAGCTCAGATGTCTCCTGTTAACAGTTTATCAAGCTCAGGGGAATCTACTGTCCATGCAAATTTATCCTACCTTATTGCAGTAAGTATACTTTCAACTGCAATATAAACCCTTTCTGAAGTTTTTTCTTATTGTTTCTAATGTATTTTTTTTTAGAAAGAAGTATTAAAATTTATTTTTTCCTGTTTTTCTCTAGCTAGAAGTTTATACCAGGGACATTTTGCAGAGGTCATAATAGCTTATGACAATAAAGTTCTTATTGTGGAAACATTTATATCATGTTGGGGCTTTTATGCACCTGAAAAAAAGATGTATGGTAGTAGTGAGGTACGGAGAAGTTGTACAGTCTCTAAGCTTGCGTACAACAATCCGAGCAACTCTAAGTAGAAGTTGCTGTGGCTCTTGCCACCTTGTCTTGTCTTCCTTCAGTCCACTGTTGTTCCCCCTTCCTTGCACCTTAGCTGACAGTTGCCTGGCATCTCAGCATTCAAAGACGTAAATGCTCAAAGAAGTATTTTCAGGGCTGAGCTTTCACATGTTTAATACTCATGGTTTGAATAAGTGAAAGCCCGAGAAGTCACAGGAGACTGGGCAGGAACATATGGTAGAAGAAGGGGCAAGGCAGGACTGGTTTATCGCAGTTCATCTATAAATAATTTGCCTGGCTCGTGTCCTGCTCTTTTGATCCCTTTCCCGTGGTTTACTTGAAAATGAGCAGCCAGTCCCACTGAGGGCAAGGAGACCACTCCTGTCTACTATGTTTCCCAGGAGAATCCACAGTCTCCTAGTCATCCACTGAGGTTTGAGGTCCATGCACTGCTCAGTCAACAAAGCCAATTACTTCCCTGTCACACCAAGGAGTAATGCTGTACTCAGCATCAGCTCGGCTAATTTGGATCAACCCCTGCATGCTGATGACTCCTGAGCAACATCTGGAAAAGATGGCTATGCAGAAAGAAGGGCTTGCAGCACCTTTCTCTTCAGCATCAAATTTTCTTCTGTATTAAACTAAAGAGGAGAATGTTACAATTTTCTTTACTGTTAAATTGCTTGCATTCTTGGCACAGTGTAATCCTGGGTCATCTAGCCGTCTGGATGCCTGGTTACAGTTCAAGGCCAGTGCAGGCTACACACCAGCTACATTCCCAGTGTGTGATGAGGTTGAGCCCAGTGTGTTTCTGTGTGCAATGAATCTGAAGTGTACCAGTCATTCTTATTACTACAGTACAACTTTTAATTGCAGGTTCATCCCCTCTTTCCTGGGCAGGAGAATATCCATGAGTATGTCTTGGTTAGAAAAAGACAAAATGAGCTCACAACCCTTGGGAAGTGCTAGAGCTACCACACACGCAGATTGATGCCTCTGCTTTGTGGCAGAAAAAGGGTTACAGCTCATAGTCCTCTGCCTCTGCGATGAGTGATACAGCTTGCTAATAGGACCTTCTCCTTCCATTATTTTGAACAGCTTTTATTTTTATTCCTTTGTTATATTTTTAATTTAGAGTATAAGATCTCATGGTGATGATTGAGACATGACTAAGCAGTTTAGATCATTGTTCTAGAAATCCTTGACCTTCTTTGATTGGTTAGAGCTGTGATAAAATCACACTAACCTTTTTTTTTGTTTTAAGCCTGCTCATGTCTTTCTAGGAGAAAATTAAAGAAATTGAAGTTTCTACACTAATCTGTACTTACTCTTACAATTCTGAGTTGAAATTCAGTATACATTTCTCCAAGTTTTTCTGCATTACTTTGTTATAAAGTTCCTTTGAAGGAAAAATATTATTTTTAATTGGATAATTTATTCCTCCTTCTTTGACAGATATTAATTAACTTTATTAAAAAAAAAAAAAGTAGCGGAATCCCTGCTTTCTTCCCTTTTCTCCCTTTTGTTGCTTTTAAGTCAGCTTTAGTGGAACACAAGTTAATGAGGCACCTTGTGGACCAAGACCTTGGTATTACAGAAATGTTCACTCTTTCCTTACTTTTGATTAAGCAGTACCAAGAGATAAAGTCTACACTGCTCATAAACAAACAGAACTGTGAAAGATCCATAAAGTGTAAGGCAGAAAGAGAACAAAGAAGCTGTGGTTGTTCTCCAGCAGTGCCATCCAGACTGTCATTTATGTACAGTTTTCTGGATGTATTTGCAAATACATTTTGCTATCTGAGATCTCCTTTTTTTCCTTTTATTAGTACTACTTGTAAACTAACACAGAGTGGCTAAAATGAGGAAAATGATCCAGAGATGCTTAAGAATAAATTCTGTGCTTCACTGTGCAGTCATGGCTTCCTGTAAAAATTATATCCAATCATCAGATCCTCTGACTAAGGTAATAGGGATGGGGTTTAACATTCTCTTGTGATGTTGACAAGGA
The DNA here is from genome assembly GCA_002909625.1 of Bambusicola thoracicus. Lineage (NCBI taxonomy): Eukaryota > Metazoa > Chordata > Aves > Galliformes > Phasianidae > Bambusicola > Bambusicola thoracicus. Next base: position 7,553 of record PPHD01003229.1, read on the forward strand.
AAATAGTAATTTGGTTATTTGACAGATTTAGTTGAAAATTGCCAAGGTCATAATTTTAGCTTTTTTGGTGCGCTACAAAACGTGGATAGGTAGCATATATACATGATTTATGAGGATATAGCAATTTGGATTCTCTATTTATTACAGAAAGATGGATATTTATCTTTTATAATTCTGATCTGTGGGACACATTCAGGTCTCTGCTCAGGTGAATGAAGCAGAGTCTTTGCCACATTTGAGAACCATTTCTCATTCACTGTAGATGTCACAATAGAAGCACATCACATTTACTTCTGTTAACATACTCTTGTCATCTGATCTCACATCATCCAGTGGCCTTCATCAGTTCTCCAAACTTCTTCATTCTAGCATGAAGATGTTTAAGCACCCTGCTTAATCTCTCACATCATTGTCACATCCTGGAAAATTATTCAGTTTGACTTTAAAGACACCAGGAAACGGACATAGTAGATGGTAAAGACAATATCTGAGAAAAAAAACAGGTGGAGTGTACACGTATATGAGGTAATTAACTGCTCATTCAGTTTTTTTCTACCTAAATATGTTTATCCTGGAACAGGACTAGATACATGCTTCTGAAGATATCTAGAAACATCCTTGCATTTACACAGCAAAGTTATTCCATATTCACCTTGGTGCTCACATCCAGGGAGACTGACTGCAGGACAAGAAGACAAGAGCCAAGCCATTGTCTTGACATGATTCTTACAAGACAAGAAAGCAACTAATGTGAGTGCTTAACTGCACTAACTGTCTGCAACATTTTTTTTATAAATTACAGACTGTTCTAGATGCGGTAGCTGGACCCCCCTGAAAGAGAAAAGAATGGGCTATTCACATCCTGGGCAGGTCTGAGAGCCATCAGGTTGTTGCACAAAGCAGGGCCATCTCCTGCCACCACATCCATTGTTTACTCTTCCAGAAAGGATGTTAGTTAAAAGAAGGCATCTCCCTGAGGGAAAAAAGTTCAGAATCTCAGAAATTTCCTCCTGAGTGTTTGAGGGCTGGAATGCAAGGTCTTGTCCTTTGTTTCAGACAGTGATCTGGCCTTACCATGCTTGCTCTTTGAATCATGTCTTGATTCTCCCTCATCTAAAAGTTTTTGTCTCCATACCACTGGTCCATAAAACAGTGTTAAATTTTGACACACGCTGTTGTATTTACATGCACACACTAACTGGCTAAGTTTTAAGCAGCAGTGCAGTTAAGATTCTCAATGAAAGCCTGGCACGAGAGATTTCTGGAAAGTACATAGATGTGTAAGAATTTATTTCTGCTTCTGCTTTTGAAAAACACCCAGAGTAGTGGCTGCTGCTCAGAGGTGAATGCTACCGGAAGTAAAAGCACGGAGACAGTGCAGTAAGCCACAAAATGGATCAATGTCTGATGCAGGATATCATTTTAGCTTGATCATATGGGATGAGGTGGAAGTATATATCTATCAAGACATCTATCCATCTGTTTATTTCTTTATTTTAACCTGGCACATAACTAAAGTGGATCGCTAAAGTCACAAATTCTCTATTTTAGAGAAAGATGCTGTAACTGTGAGTAAAAGTAAAAGAGTAAAAGCCTTTCTTATTGTAACCTAATGTGGTTCTACCAATTAAATCATCACATTATGGCAAGTTTTTCTTTTGCCCTTGGAGGAAAATACATGAAAAATGACCAAACAGAATCTTATTTTATTCACTGTAACAAAATAACGTATCAATAAGAATCTGATCTCTTCAAAGACATTTTATATCATTAACTTTATTGCTTTAAACATCTTGGAAAAAAAAGCCTCTGTTTCCAGCATACATTCCTTTGACATAAAACAAAGAATGGATTATAAGGTATGCACGCAGTTTGGTTTTTCCTCTGCCTGTTTGGGGCCTACCAAACAAGAACCTATTGTAAGAACCTATGTAAGATTCTATCACTTTCCACTTTCATAGGTACTCAGTGGAACATGGATATCTATTCTAGCAGGCACCAGCAAATATTATTTTTCTCAGGTATGTCAATCTTTTTACTCATTTTATTAACCTGTCCTTTTTTTCCCCAGTTGTGCTGGGGACTTTGTTAATTTTTTTTTAATATTTCCTCAAATAAATATGGAAATGTCCTGTTAGATATTTGCCAGTTCTTCCAAAATAATATCAACTCTGAATTGTACTCCATAGTTGCCATCTTAATGGACATCAACAGAGAAGTTAAGGAGGATTAGACTTAACATGAAGTTATGAAAACTTTGAATTTAGAACAAGTCTTACATATTTATTTCTTCCAGTTAGGCATGGTTGAATGAAGAACAGAATCAGAAAAGATTATTTCAGGTAATATTAGGCAGGACAATGTTGAATAACTGTATATTTACTTCTTTTATTAAAAGTACAGAATACACTTTTCCTCTGTACGTTTTCACAGTGCCAGAAATGGCACGGAAGCAGATTAGCAGGCATGTATAATAAATATAATTTTTTATTAGAGATGTCTGTGGTACTGAGTCTGTGATGATACAGAAGCCTGTAGATGATTAAGACCATGTGGCTATGCGTGGCCGAATATTTGCTTGTATGTTTTACATTGTATAAATGTAAATATGAAAAGTGTCTCTCTAACTGAGGCAGTGCTAGACTTCTTAAGAATTTGTCCATGTAATATATAAGGGGAAGATAAAGACTAGCATCTCTTCTTTGTGAAAGAAAAAATTCATCATATTTTCAGCATAACTTAAATTAACATGCTCTCAGTAAAATCAGGGACCTGTTTGTATTCTTTCTGCTCTACTTGCCTATAAGCACCTAGCTTAGACTGTTGTCATCAAATACTATGAAAAATGTGTTCAGAAATTTCCTGCGGTTAAGCTACCATGCGAAGTTGTATATCAGTGCAGCTCAGATGCGCTCAACAAAGCTGTACTGATTTATAACAGATGAAGATCAAGTTTTATTACTTCGAAATGTAAAGCTAGCCACATAGATCACATTAACAATAGGTTTTCAAAATACTTACCTATTTGCATTTTTTAAAAGGGAAAACAACACTTTTAAAAACACTCAACATTGATTCAGTCTCACTGAAAACAGTAAGGTTTTTACTGATGGTGTCTACTGAAATAAAAGTTGGGTGAATGATGAGTGCTTTAGGTAATCCCATATAATAGATTTTCTGTGTGTACCAAATGTATTATTTAAAAGTATGGATATGTAATATTTGCATCCTTACAAATAGAAAGAAAGAAATACAAAATAAAATTTTAACTGAAAACTAATTTGTATGCAATAAATTAAATTAAGATCAATGTCCAAAAAGAAAGTGAAAACATATGCCAGTGATAGAGTTCTCTAAGATCAGCAGGTCTGTTTCTCACATTTTTGAATGTAGTTGTTGAGGTATGAGATCCACAGAAACCTAGTGAATGTTCACTGAGTACTTCCTGAAGAGTGGGGAGCATTTGCAAGTAGATGGGAGAGTTCTTTAATGAGAACGCAGTCACAGAATCTTAATGTGAAATATCTGGTTAGTCTTTGTCACTCCAGATGCAAGATCATATTTGGCTGTGTCTGACCCATAGTGTCTAAGAGAAGGTGAGATCCCTGTGTACCTCATCACTTGGTTTCTATGAAATAGAAGCCCAAATGATAGGCTAAAGAACAGTGGTGATTGCCAACATATCCCCCTATCTGAATGACAGAGATGGGAAGACTATAGGGCATATAATTATGTAGAGCTTTTTAGGAAGTTAATGAGATATTTTTTAATGAGATATTTTTAGTTAAACAAGTGAAAATTCTGCCTGTTTTCTGTAAGAATAGAAAATGTCCTGCTGGAAATAAGATTTTGTATTCAATTTTCTATATTGTTTCATCAGCTAGCCTTGATTTGCATATGATTGCATATGACAGCACTAGGTCTGAAGAGAAATGAATAAGAGTATATAACCAGAAGAATGAAGATTTGGATACGCTCTTTCCTCTTAAAAAAAATAATCTGAGCTTTAGAAATTCTGGAGTTTCTTCCATTTGCAATATGAAGACTGTAACCTTTTCTCAATAGGCAGATAATTCTTGAAAAACTTCATCTAAGTGAAGTGTGATTTATCAAAAAAGTATAGCTTTCAGAAGGGGAAGAAGCTCTAAGAAGCTTCCTCAGGCACTCCAGAATACCGTCATCTCACAGGACGTATCTCTTGCCTCTTAAGACTTTCAGTGACCTCAGATAAGTCAGTTTTTTCCTTGACTTCTTGGTAGCCTTAGACATTTTGAAATTTTAGTATTGACTGCCCACTGCAGTACTCTTTTCTTTTGCAGTCCCCAGCAATGACTTCTTTGAAAAAGTGCTGATTTGACAACACAGGGACTGCTGGGAAAGAAAATAATTATCCTTACAGACTGTGCTCCCAGCAGTCCAGGTGCAGATAGATTAAAATATTTATTTACAATATAATTTCTGTTTTCCAGGTTAATTTCTTGTGTTTGATTAATCATTTTAAACAATAGAAAAAGGTGAAAATATGTCCACTTCTCTTAGCCGTCACTGTTGTCTTCCTTCTTACAAGGGCTGTTTTAATTTAGCTGAATTCGCTTTTTCCCCATTTGTTACTGATAGACTGCTTTCTATGTGCTGACTGTAAAAATTATTTTGGAAAGCTGCCTGGTGTGTCTCTAGAGCCTGATGCAAAGTCTTGAAAATAAGATTAAGAGTTGTTTGTTCATTTATTTATTTATAAACAGTGTCTCCAAGAAGGGAAAATGTGCCTTTTGTTACATAGATTCTGAGATTTTAGTTCAAGTTTTCTAAAGCTTCAACCTCATTGCAACTTTTATTTAATAGAAATGGAATTTTGCCATTAGTTCTGAAGGCATCATCTACTAGAGAGTACAAGAATCGGCAAACTAGCAGTCTGTTAACATTTTCATTGCTAGCCTTTTTAATTGATTATTGATTTTAGATTTTATGAAGAAATGCAGAGTAATTTAGAAAAGTAAAGATCTTCTGTGGATTATCTCTCATTACAAGAGTTAGAAATGCTTTGGAAAAGAGCAAGAATTACCTCCTGGTTAAGTATTATTTTTTTGTGGTTTAACTCTGGCTGGCAGCTAACTATCACAGACATTTGCTTATGCTCCCCAGGTGGGATGGGAAAGAAAATCAAAGTGCAAGAACTGATGGGTTGAGATGAAGACTAGGTAAAGCAAAGTTGCGTGTGCAAGCAAAGCAAATCAAAGGATTCATTCACTACTTCCCATTAACAGGCAGATATTCAACCACTTCCAGGAAAGCAGGGAGTCTTTCGAGGATAACTTCCTGGTCCAGGTGATAGATGAACCAACTTGAGGTGAAGCCTTACTGATCCTGGTCCTCACCAGTGCAGAGGAGAGCATTAGAGCGGTTAAGATTGGAGGCAACCTGGGCTGTAGTGACCATGTCTTGGTAGAGTCTGTGATCCTGAAGAATGAGGGCCTGGGTAAAAGCAGAACTAGGACCCTGTGCTTCAGGACAGCAAAATCCCAGCTGCTCAAGGAACTGCTGAGTGCGATCCCCTGGGAAACTGTCCTTAAAGGCCTGAGTACAGAACAGAGCTGGCAGCTCTTTAAGGACACCCTTCTGAGAGCACAACAGCTCTCCATCCCCCAGTAGAAGAAACTGAGCAGGGGAGGCAGGCGACAATTGTGGCTGTACAAGGACCTGCATCTTAAACTAAGGGAAAAGAGCAAAATGTACAGGAAATGGAGGCAGGGTTGTGTAGCCTGGGAGGAATACAGGGCTGTTGTCTGTGTGTGTAGAGATAGGATTAGGAAAGCCAAGGCGCAGATGGAGCTGAACTTGCCAATGGATGTGAAAGATACCAAGAAGGGGTTCTACACATACATAGGCAGGAGGAGACAGGCCAAGGAGAGTGTTCCCCCTCTGTTGAAAGGTAATGGGAAGCTGGCTTCCTCAGATATAGAAAAAGCTGAGGCATTTAGTGAATGCTTTGACTCAGTCTTCACGGGTGGTCAGGCTTTCCATGTCTGCCAGGAGCATGAGCCTGTAGGTGAGGATGTAGGTAGTGATTTCTGTCCCACTGTAACAGTGGAACAAGTCTGAGTCTTCCTCATGAAATTGAATGTGTATAAGTCCATGGGGCCAGATATCCACCCTAGGGTTATGAAAGAGATGGCTGATGTGGTTGCCGAGCCACTCTCCATCATATCTGAAAAATCATGGCTGTCCAGTGAAGTCCCTGGTGACTGGAAAAAGGGAGACGTTACTCCCATTTTTAAGAAAGGGAGAAAGGAAAATCTGGGGAACTACAGGCCAGTGAGCCTCATCACTGTGCCTGGGAAGATCATGGAGCAGATCCTCCTAGAATCTGCATTAAGGCACATATGAGACAAAGAGGTGATTCGAGACAGCCAACTTCACCAAGAGCAGATCTTGCCTGACCAATCTGGTGGTCTTCTGTGATGGAGTGATGGCATTGGTGGACGGAGAAGGGCGATGGATGTCATCTAGCTGGACTTCTGCAAAGCCTTTGAAATGGTCCCTCATCACATCCTTCTCTCTGAATCGGAGAGGCGTGGATTTGAAGGATGGACTGTTCGATGGATTAGGAATTGATTGGCTGGTTGCAAAGGGTTGTGATTAATGATTCTGTGTCAGGGTGGAGGCAGGTTACAAGCAGTGCCCATCAGGAGTCAGTCTTGGGACCGGTGCTCTTCAACATCTTTATCAATGACATAGACAATGGCATTGAGTACACCCTCAGCAAGTTTGCTGATGACACCAAGCTGAGGGGTACAGTCGATACATTTGAAGGAAGGCCATCCAGAAGGACCCGGACAAGCTAGAGAAATGGGCTCATGAAAACCTAATGAAGTTCAGTAAGACCAAGTACAGTGTGCTGCACTTGTATCGGGGCAATCCCAGGTATTTATACAGACTGGGGGAAGATCTCCTTGAGAGATCTTCCCTGCAGAGAAGGACTTGGGGTTCCTGGTGGAGGAGAAGCTGCACATAGGAGGGGGTTTGAAACTAGATGATCATTGTGCTCCTTTTCAACCCAGGCCATTCTATGATTCCATTCTATGATTCTATTCTTTTGAAGAAAAACACCATCACTCTGACTGTCCCTCTTCCTTGTGAAAATCTTCAAATGTTTGAACTCAATTGCATTGCAGTTGATAAATATTTAAATAATAGCTACAGAAAATGACTGAGGTTTGAAGCTCTGTTAGTCTGAGGCATTGTTAAAAGCTACTTTTACTTTGGATCTTCAAAATGTAATTGACAAGATTTTGCAAGGCCTCCCATAGTTATCAGTAGTTATCTTTTCCATTTAGAAGTCTTAGAATCCTCCTGACACCTCTCTGAAGCAGGGAAAAAGTATTCTTCTGGGCAGTTCCTCAGGGATGACATCAATGTTTAGGGGCATGACAGCAGAATTCACACTAATACACTGATATTTCAGCATTTACACATAAACAGTAGAGTTAAAAAGAGAATCATTTCTTCATTCCTAGTTGTATCTTAATTAAACATCAGAGCTTGTGTGATGTTAGTTAGCTACTTCCTTTTTCACAGAATCCAAAGTATAAGACTTTATTGATACATTCTTGTTTAGAAGTTATAAAGAAAAAAAAAAAAAGAATGATAGAATTGTATGGCATTGGATAGCTCATCAAAACAAAGTGGATTACATATTTTAAATATTGCAAATCTTTTAGAATTGCCAGAGAAAATCTGATAATACATGGGCCTAATGAACTAATGAACTTTCTTTCACTAGAGAGCTAGTTCTTCCTAAAGAAAATATGAAGTCAAATAAGAAAAAGTTTGGAAATGCTTCTGAGAATCATAAGCAAGAAAAATAAAATGTAACATATTAAGGGTGAAAAGGTACTCCAAGCTCATTGCTTATATTGCGTGGGAAATAATTACTAAGGACGGATGGTGAAATTTTGAGCTCTAAAATTAGGTTTGGCAATGAATTGCTTTTGGAAACATCTTTAAAGGAAGGTGATGATACCTTGGAAGTATGTTTTTGAAGAAGAAAACTATCATATTGAAAAGTTACCCATCAATAGACATGCATTTAAAAAATCAAAGGATTCCAATATTTCTATTATGCAGATTTAAAAGATATCTAGTTTTCTAATTTGTTTGTCTTTTAAGATATGATTGAACAATAAAAGATGTAAATAGCAAAACCAGACGGAATAATTTTGAAATTACTGAAAGGAAAATTTTTGTTGGCTTCCCAAACCCTTTGTTGATTCATAAACATACATGTAGTTTCCAGTTTTCAGACTTTTACTAAGATTTCACTGCCTAGAGTCTCATAAATGAAAACAATATTTTCACTCCTGCTTAACTTCACTGCCTTAGTCCTATGTGACATAATGGGACTATTCCATTTATTTTATTTAGACTGTGATATTTATCAAATAAGGTAATAGAAACAAGGTTATAACAGCTGAACAGAAGTAAACATTTTACACTAAGTATTATTGAGTCTGAAAGAAGTAATGGTATCTTTATTTATTGGAATGTCTGGATGAGAATGAAAGATTTTACAATTATTTTGACCATCATACTTAATTGAAATGAGAATGCATAAATATTCTGTTAAACAGATGGAAGTACCATAATACAGTTGCAATTTTGTCTGTGTTAATTCCTCTTTATAAGCCTGAATCTCCCCCCTCATTACCAAACATTAATGAATGCATGCCACAGAAGGTTCAGCTAAGGGAAACAATAAAGAAATAAATGCACAAACTAAAGCAGCAATGAAATTATCATCCGAAGAATAAAAACTTCCATGAATCACCGTGTCAGTAAAGGTGTAGGAATAATTGGTTGTATGGATCACTGCTCCTGCTGTGATGTATCAGAAATCACTGGGTCTATCTCATACACATATATCCCTGGAGTGAGTGTGACTAGGAGAACAATTGCCTTCTTACAAAACTCTGAGAATTTTTGTCTTCATTCTGTGTTAATTTCATGAATAATATCTTCAAATATGTGGATTAAAGTCTTTCATTTTAGACTATATTTAGCTCTCCCTGTATCAAATGTTTGCAATTCTGTTACCTTTAGCAATGCAGGCCATAATTGTTGTGAATACTAAAAGTGCAAACACTTAAATATAAGAAAATGAGAAACACGGTAGGTTGGTGGGACTGACGTTGGAGATATCCACTTTATCTTTCAATTTCGTTGATGCCAGTAACCTCCTGCTTTATGCATCCCAGGAACCAGGCTAGATATTGAAGTTACATAGGTAAGTCTAGAAAGTCTTGGCCTTAACTTAGATGCTAAATGCAAATGTTATATATTTACAGCATCCCAACTGAGGACAGAATTTGAATACATTGTTATAGGTGCTAAAGAAAATTAGAGCTGGGAAGAATATTTTAAGTATTCTTCATCAATTAAGTATTCATCATCAATGCATGATACAGGCAAATGTGCCTACATTCACCAGAACCATTACCTTTTTTTTTCACTTTGTAGAGCTGACAGAAACCTCTTTGGTTTTTTACTGTTAGAAGATTTGCATTGGGAATATTTGAATGTAGTTTGCTCTTACAAACCTTGGGTCTGTCAGAAACTAGAGTTAAAAAGATGGTTCAACATGCCTGCAAATAGAAATATGCTCAAAGAAAGCACAAGGGTCAGTTTTCACTAAAAGTCAGGGAAAGATGCTCACTCCATGCTCACTCCATTTCACAGCACTCACATGAACAAGTAGAAACAGTTTTTGTTCGTAGGTAATGTGAGAAAGTAGACTGAGTGCTTTTTTACAATAGCCATTTAATCAAAGTAGCAGAAAGCAGTAAAAGCATTAAGAATCATGATTTTTGAAAAGGCCAGTGATTGACTCCTCAAGAATTTATGTAGCATTTGTGTGAGAGTGCAGTAGAGTTTACTTAACAAAAGTGTAGGAAAGCCTTACATATATTAAGTAGGGCTCTGCTTTATAGTTTTGTTTCACTCATTTTTACCTATGTCCCAGTGGGAAGGCTGTTGAACTGAGTGTGTAATGTAAAGATGATCAATCAACCAAACACAATTTAATTTTAATGCTGTTCCTTCCAAGCTCCATAAATCACTACCAATTCAAAAGTTCACAGAAGGTTTTTTTTAAGATGTAAAAAATTTCTTTAGCATAATTTTTAGAATATCTGTAATAGGCTTGTGATGTGGAGAAGTCAGAGGATTTTCTGACTGTGATTTGTAGTTTGCTTTATTTTGTGTAAAATGCTGTAAAGCAAGAATTGTGTGTCATCTAAGTGATAGTGAAGACTGGCATTAGAAGTCATTACAGTACATGAAAACTGGCAATTAGAAGAACAAATAATTTTTGTTGTTTTTCACAAGGACATGATAAACAAAGGAGCAGTGAAAAATGTTCATAGGAAAGAAGGCAGAAGCTAAAGTTAAAAATCTGTCAAATGTGGTGAAATTTTATGTAGTAGGTTTCTGTTTTGCTGCAGCTATTTATTTTGCAATTCAGAAAGACAGGAGATTTCTTTCCCTTCCTCACAGTCTAGAGCAGACTATACAGACTGTTATCTTTTCATGTATGTAAAAGCTATTCAGAAAATCAAAGGGTTGAAATTTACATAAAATATTTTCCTTTCATTTTAATACATGAATCTTCTTTCTAGCAGCACAATATTGCCCTTTTTGTTTTCCACATTCACTCAGATCTCTGATAGCTTTTTTGCATGAAGGTTACACAGCCATTTTAAATTCCTTCTTATTAGGCACAGATATCTGAGATACTGTAGTAGACTTGGGAACTTACGAGGTAGGTACACTAGCATGCCCTATACCAGCACAGCTCTAGAGAGGAGTGGATGCCTTTTAGTTCCACAATATTTGTATTTTGCCTGATTTACATTCAGCTCTTGTACACCCTTTCTGCAGAAGCACTACATAATTTAGTGTGGGAAGAAAACACCAGACAAGCTCTATATAAGGTAAAATTCTGGTTGGTGTGTGTTATTTTTTCTCTTCCTATAAAGAGAGAAGAATGTAGAGGGGATGAAATGGAAACATGATTATGTCTTGCCTTTCATTTGATTTTTTCTCATAATGAATAAGTTCTTTCCTTATGACCCCTGCAAAATGGCATTACCATTAGATGGTAAGTGAACAGACCTCTCTAAAAATATAACACTTCAACAAATTGTTTAGCAATGACTGCATGCAGCCATCAGGCAAAAAGAAACCTGACGAGGGTGACAGAACTTCAATACAGAATGTGAAAGTATTAAAAATAATCTGTGGATTGACTGGAAAAGAAAAGCCTGATTAAATTTTCTTGATAGCTTCTGAGGCAGAAAAGGAACCAGACATCTCTGTGTCTATATTTATTACTGGAAACTCTGTTCGTTCTTCCTGACTACTGTAATAGAGGGGGGATATTGTATCCTCCTGGGAACTGAGAGCCTCAGCCTGAAAGATATTGTCACTGTTCTGCTATTGAATCTGAATTTCTGTTTTTAAGAGAGAATGGGAAAAGTGTTCTCAACCTTTGCCCAAAACTAAAAATAAACCTGCTAAGCATTTCCCTCCTCATTGCAGGGATTAAAAGCGCTGAAATTCTGTAAAAAAGGTAATTTTTAATACTCTGAAGCTAAGGCTAAATGGAGCTCAAAGGAGATGAAGGAATGTCTAAATTTCACTTCTAGAACAACAACAATAAATAGTGGTTTCATTCAGATGAACATCCACATTATTGCTTTTCCATTTTGATCAGAACATATTTTTTAAGATTCACTCATCACTAATCAGCATCAAGCAGTTTAAGGATCGTATCATGCTTGATGCAATAGTATCTGATACCTTTTTTCTTTCATTCAATTTGGCTTCACCAGATTTTTGTCACAAGCCAAAACTAGGTGAAAAGAGATAGGAGATATAAAATCTTATATTTCAACTTTAAAAACTTTCATTTGTAGGTGATGATAAAGTAAATGGAAAAATCAGTGAACTATCTAGATAACTGCTAGACTATCTGCTGAAGGGACACTGCATTTTCTGAAAAAAAAAATTTTTTTTGTATTGAATAAAACTTATATTGATATCTCTAATTTGATTCAGTTACAAAGGGTAGGACTCCATTCTCTTACCTTTAGGCACGTACACAGATGAATGTGAGGCTGCCACTCTTTAATGTAGTGCATATTAAGTATCTACTTTACCAGTAATGTTTCCTAATGTGTAAAAGTTCGTTTTGTATGAGAAAATGAGCTCTCAGTTGCTAACTGTGACATAGAACACATTACGAACATACAATTTTGACAAAATGGAGCTTTCTCATGATACTGATATGGATTCATTGCAACCAAACCTCAAATCTTTAAAGATTCTGTGAGCAGCTGGAAAAGAAACCATTATAATATCATCACAGTGGAGACTAAACTCATATCTATGTTAGCATTGTTGTCATTATGACTGTGCCAGTGGATAAGATTTTTTGTGCCATTTTTATACCAAGAAACCAGCAATATAAGCGGTTGTATTTACAACTTCAACTTGTATGTGCATAGCCAGGATAAAAGACACTGGCAAGACATTTTTTTTTTCTAGCATAAGATGCATCTCTGCTAGGAGAAATTTCCATTTCATTGAGAAGCCCCTTCAGATGGAGACAAACACTAAGAGAGAGATGATAATGCCATCTCCAAAGTTCACTTTCTTGCATTGTTTTGTCCCAGAGTTCAAAATATGTCACACTTTAAAATATTTTGTTTAATGATACTTCTTCTATGCCAAAGGATAACAAAATAAGATAGGAGGTACCGGCAAACCTCAGAAGCAGTGTGAATAAAATATTCACTTCTCATGTCCTCATCTATTACTCTCCAGAGAAAATTGTTGCACAAAAACTGCCTATCAGAATTTGTTTCCGGTTTGTACCTTCGTTTGTTTGTACAGTGCTTGCTGACCTGAGCCAACAGCATCTTAGAGAGTGCATTTAAATGGGTTAGCCATTTTGGTACCAGTATCCACTATGGAGCTTGTTACTTTTTACTTAATGATTTTCAAATGTATCACACTATCATGATAAAGGTTTCACATGAGGTGATGCTTCTGGTACTGGAGAACATGCAAACACCAACAGTGTTAATTCTTTCATACCTGTACAGAGAGCAAACATAACAGCCATGTATCTAAATGTATAACATACACATTTTCTTCCACATAGTGCTTTTTAAATTTCTTTAAAAAAATGGATGTGGAAGAAGCTAGGAATAATTGCATGTAATTCCTAGCATGCACTATGAAATGCCATACAATGAAATGCAATGTGCTATGCCACAAAATTGTGTGACACAGGAAGAAAATTAGCTAAACAGTGTAAAAGAAATTTCAGGAAAATGGAATATGATCTCCCTTCAAGCATTTTGCTAGTACACAAAGGCAATGTCACTCCTTTTGTGCACAGTACTGTGGGAATTTTAGCAATTAAAATGATGCTAACTTTCTGTTTCATGTCTCTCAAATGAAACCAAATAACCATTATACACGTGAAATTGTAGTTTTATTTTTCTTGACGTAGAAGGAAGGCTGTAGCATAATGCCTTCTTGTCTTTCATCCCACAAAACTATTGCGTGTTTTTTTTCTCCATATCATATTTGAAATCCAGTTGATGTAATGGGATTTCTTTGCTTTTGTAATATCTTTGTGAAAAAGGGTCAAGCATTTCTGTAGCAGTTTGTGTTTAAGCTTCTACTTCTTTAAGGACAACATTGGGTTGCTTGTCATACAAGTTGGGTATTTATTTATTTATTGTGAAAACTTCTTGTTACCATGGATTAAATGCAGTGTATGAAAACCAGAGATCATTTTTGGTTATCTGTGGCCTTCGAGCATTGGCAAAAATAATCTTGGGGCAGAAGAATGAGAAATATATATTCACATAAATTGTAGTAATTTATTAAGACACAGGGAGATGGAAGAAGTGATCAACAAGTAAGTTTCTTATAGAAAGTAGGTAAGGAGAGAGGACAAATGGTTTACCATGACCATCCAAAGTCAGAATGGATGATCTGATGTAGAAGGAAAATGCTATTTGAATGACAAGACCTAACTTAAAGGAGACACATCAACGACAATTGTGGAGAACATTCAATGCTGCTTGGAAAGGAGAAGGATTAAAAATCAAAGTCAGGATTAGTACAGATATGCACATTTCTTATGCTACTAAATAGAGATTTACAGAGTTTAAGAATTCATTTTGTGCATTGCACCTATCAAATGTGCATGAAAATGCTAAACTACAGACAGGAAAATTAATTCCTTCAGCGAGATTTCATAAAGTATATACAAGATTCTTGGGGATATGGGAATGGAGGCAAATAGTGCTATATCCAACACTCACAATCCCCAGAACTCAAGTTAGTGCTTGAAATCTCCCCATCCCCAAGAAACTGAGGGCAGGTGTGAGGCTACATTTGGCTCCCCTCACAGCAGAATCTATCAGGGAGAGGTCAATGACATGTGTAACTACCTGCTGGCCACTTATGCCTCCACGCAGCGAAGCTTTGCTTTTCCTGTAGACTCACAGCTCGGAGGGGTACAGTTGATTGGCTTTCCTTCTGTTCAGTTCCTCTTTGATTTACAGCAGTCTCTGAAACCCTTTTCATAGGTCCTTTTCTAACTTCACTGATAAGGCTTTTCTCTTAATCCAATTAGTAAGGCTAGCGTATCAGGTTGGAACTAGATAATTAAAAGAATGAAAAGAGACAGAGTGACCTTGGTTCACAAACCTCCATGGGCAATTTATAAAACTTTAAAGATTTCAGGAAAATGTATTAATATTATTATTTTATCTCTTGTTCATCAATAACAAGGTGGTTGTTCTTCCATAAATTCAAGACCTCTTTAAAAACAAGAAAAAAGTGGATTTCTCTTTTTAAAATGTCCTTTTGGTAATTATGGATTTCTGGGATAAAAATGCACTTTTCAAGTTTCAAATGGGGAGTTGACTTCACTGTATTTTATTTAAAAGTGTATTATTGATTCTGAAAAGACAGCAGGTATTGTATCTTGTCTCTTAGCAAAAAAAGCAGAGTGTGATATCACTCTTATGGCAAATCCAGAGCAATGGAAACCTCATAAAGCAGGAAATCCCACATCTCATTTTATCTCACCTGTTGTCAGAGATTTCGTTTAGAATGAACAAGAGAGAAAGAGATGTGGATCCTGAGGTAAAGGCAGTGATGTGACTCTTACAGATTATTTGTGCTTTTAATTAAGAACAGGAATTTAATTATGTGAAGTGACAACATTAATAAGGGAGATATTTTTTTTAGTCTGGAAATTGCTTGTACATAGTTGTAGCCATCTAAAAGATGATTATAATTAGTTACTTAGGTTTCTGTTAGTCAAAAAAGTAATAGGAAAAGGAAAGTCTTTCTAGATGTGCCCTTTTCTCTGCCTGGCTGCTTGTCTCTCTGCCAGTTATGAATGCAGCCCTGATGGCTAGTGTAGGCTGCTCGATTTTTTGTTGTCGGAGGTTAGAAAGCAGAAAACCCACCAGAAGTCTCAGCTGATATACCACTGTGTTTGCAAGTTCAAAGAAATATTTTGAAATGTTGGTAAATTGTTTTATAGTTGTGAGCCTGTGCTTTTATGACTAGTAAAGAGAAACCAAGACACAAAATCAATGCAACCCTAATCTCTTGTGGTCAGATAGATAGGTCAGCAGATGACAAGGAAGGAAAGATAATACTCATTACTAAAGACATATTTCTGGTTTTTACATGCCTTTGGTTTCCAGTAGTATCAGACTAGTAAGTCTCTGCTTGGAAGGCCGTTTGATTTCAAGTATCTTGTTGTGTTCTATTTGCTGGGTAAGTTTGCTTACCTTTCTCTCCACTGTAGGTGTGAGTCTGTATTCTGTGGCTATAAGTTTTCATGTGCGTATATTCACTAGGTAAAATCAGCTCAAAAATGAAATTTAGCTATAAACAAAAGATCTGAGTCTTTACTCAAGAACTATATGTTATATGAAGGTGATCCCCTTTAAGCCACAGAGGAATGGAATGCATCCACTTCCAGATAAAGAATTTAACTTAGAAAATTAAAAGCTGTTATCCTCTTAATTCTTTATAAAGGCCCCTGGAAATAGAGAGGGTGCTAAGATATATTTCCAAAAATCAGCATTCCTGGCTCTAGTCAGATGTCCTCATGTGTATATATCTAAAGTCTGAGGCCAAAAGATTTTTCAGAAAGCCTTTCTCTAAATATTTCAGTGAATAACCCTGTCACCATTAAATTGGGGAGTTTCACTGCCCAGAAATAAGAAGCATTTTCACTCATGTGTCTCAGCTCTGGGGTTTTGTTTTCTCAATGTCTGACGTGCTTTCTTTTCTTTTCTTCTTTTTTTTTTTTTTTTTTTTTTTTTTCCCCTAAGACATATTGCAAAGCCTGGTCAGCAGGGTTTCGTTATGGTTTGCAGGCATAGTATGCATCTCAGATTTTTAGCATCAAGCATTTCTCTACTAGAAAACAAAAGTAACAGCCGATTTCTGACAAACAATGGAGTATCAACATTTTATGGGTAGGCACTGTTTAAGGCTCCAGTTATAAGATAATGGCACACATAAAACTATGCCCTTTAAGACACTGTCGCTCCTAAATCTTCCCTACAGGCTTTCAAATTTTCTTCCCTGTAGGCTAGCTCTTTTTCTTCTACTGTTCTACATTCTCTGTGGGCAGTTTTTGTTGTTTTTGAAATAAGCCTTTCAATTTACAGTCTATTATTGGCACTCATTTATCAAACACCCTCACAACTAAGTAATTCCAGTGTCTTGAGAATGAATTAACTAGGATTTAACTCTTTGTACACATATCTGCTATTTATGGTATGGTCCCCAGGGATTTTCTTCATAGATCTTGTTATTCCATAATGCTAATTGCTGCCAGTGGAGGATACTTAAATGCCAAGTATTTTCAGTTGGTTTACAGCTATTTCACTAATGAACTTGTACCATAAGCAGAATATAGCTAGAGCTCCAGCAGATATGTATGTATTTGGATTTCTCACAAATGCTTCTGTTGAATTGGCAAAAGAATGCACTTATATAATGCATGAACAAATTTCAACTAGCCAATCAACATCTGTTATAGAGATAGATGTCAGCCAAAAATTCTTGTTCTAACACTCACTATTTGGCCCAGAAAACGTGATTATTTAAAGTCTTCATGGCTGTGTTTCAAATACAGTCTCATAGCCAGCTAACCTAGCTACCAGAAAGGTAGGCCATGTTCCATATCCTGCTGGATGAAGAATTCTTGTTAAAGGGCTAGTTTCCTTTTAGTTCATTCATCCAGTTCTTTGGATTTTTCGAACCTTAATTCTCATTTGCAGTATAGTAGCGCTTTGAAGAGTTAATAAATGGGGTTGCGGTTGTTGCAAGCTCTGTTTAAATGAATATAGAAGTAGTCAGATTCTTTGCCGACATTTGGGTATGGTCCTTTGTAGTAGCTATGCATATGAAAAATTTGCTAATAAAACATTCTGACAAAACTAGTGTTTCAATGAATGCAAAATTTTCAGGGGAGATATCAGTTTCAACATTCATGTTCTAAGTATTAACATTTCAGAGGAAAAGCTGAAAGCTGATAAAATGTCTTTTTTAGTACTTTTTCTTCTGTGACAATTTTAAAACTTTCCAATTTCATGACAAAAGCTTATAACAAAATACTAGCATTTTCTGAAGATACAGATTAAATGTTCAGAGCTGTTCCCCTATAAACTTTCTCATTTCCTGAGTCTCTCATATTGGAATAATACGCTAGATGCTGAGCTGCTTTTTTTGAACAAACCAAGAACAAAATACCATTTCCTTTGGGAGACACTGCACTAACTACAGAACTCTGTCCTGCAGACTGTATTAAATTATCTTTAAAGGTTATCAGCAATATTCTGTTGAATATCAAAAGGTGTCACTGTTGAGTAGTAAAAAAACTTCCCTGAGTGAGCTGTAAGGTTTTAATTTTAGCTTTTTTTTCCACAGCTACAGAAAATGGTCTCCAGCTTAACTATCTATTAAGGTTGCAATAACTTTGCTTAGTACAGAAAGCACTGATAGAACACAATAGACAAATTGTCTCTGTTACAGTGGTCAGGGGGTAAAACACCCTCAGTTACTGATTTATTCCAACTTCAAAATCAATGCTATTTTTAAAAGGGTCAATATGAAGTTTATGAAGAGAGGTATAGACAGAAATATGGTTGTTGAGGCAAACCACCATGTAAATCTGAACTTGTAAGAACTCTGAGACTGTTTGTTTTAGTAAAGGGAACATTTGAAGAAGAACACAAAGGAGCAGGAGATCAGAATCCAACCTCAGTGGTAGCAGAAGTGCTGGCCAGGCTGAACATCACAGAATCACAGAATGACCCGGGATGGAAAGGACCTCAAAGATCATGAATCTCCAACCCCCCCACCACAGGTAGGGCTACCAGCCTCCCCATTTAATACTAGACCAGGTTGTCCAGGCCTCATCCAACCTGGCCTTGAACACCTCCAGGGACAGGGCAGCCACAACCTCTCTGGGCAGCCTGTTCTAGTACCTTACCAATCTAACAGTAAAGATCTTCCCCCTGACCTCCAACCTAGATCTTTCCTCTCTCAACTTAAAACCATTTTCCCTTGTCCTGCTGTTATCTACCCTTTCGAAGAGTTGACTCCCCTCCTCTTTATAGGCCCCCTTTAGGTACTGAAAGGTTGCAATTAGGCCATCCCTTCCTTTCTCCAGGCTGAACAAGCCCAGCTCCCTCATCCTGTCCTCGTAGGGGAGGTGCTCCAAATCGCCGATCATCTTTGTGGCCTTCCTCTGGACCTCTCCAACAGCTCTCTGTCTTTCTTGTACTGGGGGCTCCATACCTGGACACAGTACTCCAGATGGGGCCTCACAAGAGCAGAGTAGAGAGGGACAATCACTTCCCCCTCCCTGCTGGCCACCCCTCTTCTGGAGGAGCCGAGGATACGATTTGCTTTCTGAGCTGCAGGAGCATAGTGCTGACTCATGTTAAGTTTTTCATCCAGAAGGACCGCCAGGTCCTTCCCTGCAGGGCTACTCTCAAGAACTGCTCCTTCCATCTGTATAAATGCCTCGAATTTCTTCAGTCCAAGTGCAAAACCCTGCATTTTGCTGTGCTGAGCCTCATTAGATTCACCCAGGCCCACCATTCAAGTCTGTTGAAGTCCCTTTGAATGGCATCTCTTCCTTCCACTGTGTTAACCGCACCACTCAGCTTGGTGTCATCAGCAACCTTGCTGAGGGTGCACTCAATGCCATCATCAGTGTCATTGATAAAGATGTTAAAGAGCACCAGTCCCAAGACAGACCCCTGGGGGACATCTCATTACCAGCCTCCACTTGGACATAGAACCACTATTCACTATCCTCTGTCTGCAGCCTTTCAACCAATTCCTTATCCATGGGGTGGTCCACCCATCAAATCCACATCCCTCCAATTTGGAGATAAGGATGTGTTAAAGTTTTGTCAGGGAATCGAACCTTGGTCTCCCATGTGACAGGTGGGAATAGTCACCACTATACTAATGAGGACACTGACTCTATCTACCATTTTGGCATGTCTTTGTCATCATTGGCCCTTACAGAACGATTTCCTTTCCCTAAATCTCAGCTAATACTACCTAGGAATGATATATTCTGAGATATGAATTCTAATTCTGAGTGTAAGGAAATTTCTTCTGTTTCGTGCTGTTCCATTAGTTACAATAAGATTTTTATTTATTTATTTATTTTTTCCACCATGTTCTCTCTTTAAGAGATTTTCTTCATAGAAGAGGATGACAGTAGAAAATGGAAATTGGCCCATCAAGTATACTCTTTATACTTCACCTGACTTGAAATAATTAAATACCTCTTTTCAGGTTTTACATAGGAGATATTTACCATGCCAGGAACTCTGGGATCTCAGTGTTAAGGCCATTCTTAAGCATGGATAGAATGATTAATCCTCGAATGTGAAAGGACTTTTCTTTCATTACTGTAATCTTGGTGCAAATTCCAGTGCTGTTAAACACTTGCCTGTACTGCTCTTCGTTTACTTTATGCTCATTTTTTTTTTAAAAAAGCTTTCACGTTACAGATAACATCTCCTTTATTTGCTTTGGTGTAAATATAAAGTTTCTCATTGTAAAATTCAAATCCATGTTCCTTTTTGAAGGGTTTCATTGACGACTCTCTTAGCCTGCAGTTATTCTATACCAAGTAGCACATGTGGAAGCTTAAACAGCAAAGAATCGATATTATTTAGTCTATTAAAATCAGCTTTTGACTGTTCCATCCTTACTCCATTCAGAATGGCATAGAAACAAAATGAAGTATATTGATGTAAAAGTATTTTAAACTACTGATGTAAGAAAATTTTATCTTGATGGAGTGTCTTCAAAGGGGAGAAAATCTTCCTCATGGGAAAAAAGTAAAAGCTCTTTGCCTTTTAAAACAGTTAAGAGGAAGGACAGAGGTCAAAAGTTCTTATGTGTATGCAGCTATGGAGCCACAAGTCTCTCACTAAAATTGAAGAAGAAAGTCTGTGATGAAAGTAAAAATTTGCTTTTAAATGTTTGTTTTCTTTCTGACATGATACTTTGTGTTCAACTAAAGAGCTTAATAAGCCTAGAAATACTGAAAAAAGTTCAGCCACAAATAAAGGCATACATATCTCCCTGTGAGGAAGAGCTCAGTCCTATCGATCTAGCAAGGTCTAGGCAAACTGTGAGATGAATACTCTTAAAGCTAGAAGGGTGAGTATTTTGACCCCTTTGTGGCTTTGTGGCCTTTGATATGGCAAGGGATTTCATGACATGCTGACCCTGGAACCTGGAAAATCACTGACTGAGTGAAGAAGAGGGCAAATACTAAGTGTTTCATGGCACTGCTGACCACATTTATGAAGACTGAACAGACAGACTCATTCCATAAAATGCATATAAGAGGTGAATGATGGGAATTTCAGCATATTTTCTCCCCTCTACTCCCAGTTACTTGTTAAAAATGTCCCTGTTCTCAGTGGGGATAAATGCCTTATGAACTCAGCTCCTGAAGGTGTGAGCAGCCTCCCTGACTCCCTGAACACCCCATACTACCAGTTTTGTGTTGAAATTTTACAAGGAGTTACTTGGACGACGTGGTTCATGAACAATCTCCTCTCTCTGTATGGATTTCATTACTTGGTCCTCTCCTGGGAGATATGGCATTCAGCTACAACTGGTACAACACAGTGCAGTTTCCCTTTTGAGCCTGTTGGCTGATTTGGCATGCCTACTTCTCAACATGGGCAGCCCTGGCTCTCTTTTCTGCAAGTCAGTGAGGTTGATGGCTTTAAAGAGCTTCTGCAATCTGGCTCTCTGAGGCTAGTCCAGCTAGAGTTTCCTTGTGATGAAGGAAGAGAACTTGCTCAGATTTTATCTGGGTTTCCTTGAGAAACTGAGATCTTTTCACACTGAAAAATATGGAAAGTTCTGTAAAGACAGACAAAATGTTAAAAAGGACTAATCAGATGCCAGGATTATTTTCCATCTCCCTACATATATATTTACTTAGCCATGAGTTTTTATGTGATCCAGGACTGTAGGAAGTGTTAAGGGCCTCAACACTGAAATGAGATTGTCTGCCTTTGGTCCATTTTAGCCAATAGAAATGGAGTAATGCACTGATTTCTGCTTTCTCTCACTGGAGTCTGCATAAATAATAAATCAAATATCATTAACACATGTTCAGGAATGTTGGGAAATATTTAAATTTCATTTTATATGACATGACAGCTCCTTTGAAATCACTGATCTGAAGGAGAGATATACCATACAACAGTATATTAGTCAAAGAAGAGATGCTGAAAAGCAAGCAATCATAAGTCAAGATATACATACTAAATATAGCATTCCAGAACACAGAGATCAGACTGAAGTGGTTTCAGTTATAGCCAAACTAAACCAGTAGGTGTGGATTTAAGAACCTGTTTTGAGGAATCCATTTCTGAAAGATTTTCTTGGGATAACAAAAAAGACCTTAGCAGACGAGGTATCTGAACACAGGTTAAGCAATACCAACTGGCTGCATTTCTATGCATGGATTAATGTCTCTGTATTACAAAGTGCTCTGATGCCCAGATCTTCCAAGATAAGTTGGAAACTGAATAGTTTTGGAGAAGCAAGAATGATTAGTGGGAAGAAATAGTTTGCAAGCAAAAAAGTCTGAAGATTTCAATCAATTTCACTTAATAAAAACTGCCCAAGAAGCAACTTGCTTACAATGTATAATAATGACTTTTAGTGAAAGAAAAAGCAGCAACACCAAAATACCCACCAACAATAAAAACACAAAAACACACAAAAAACCCAATGAAACCTGATATCAAAATTGTATAATGTAGGAAAAACTATAATCAATATTTGAAAGCTGAGGTCAAGCACAAGAAAAAAACAAACTAAAAATATTTATGTCATTGCTATTGACTAAGCAGCTGAACATGCTACTGCAGGAAATATTTGATTATCTATGGTCTCATCTCAAGGATGGATGCCTTTCACAGAAAGTAAATGGAATTGTAAAGAAAAAAGCAAGTATACCTGGTTGAAAATTAATGACCTGTGTTCCACAACATATCCAGATGGTTTTGAGTTTTATATACGAGTAAGTGTGTAATAAATGTTTAAACATGATTTCGGAGGTAGTCCATTGATTACAACAGCTTTCATGAATGCAAGTTAGTGAAATAAGCTTTAAACTGTAATAACTGGTCCTTGAATTATGATTATCTATGGTGCTATGGATGAAAGTCAAGGATTTTAAGAAGTCCTTAGGAAAAGAGAAGATCATACAGTTAAAATTTAATGTGATGTGAATTTTCAAAGCCATTAAGGAACTGTCCTTTCACTACTCTCAAAAGAGTAAAAGCTTTTAGAAACTTGTGAATGTAGAACAGGTGGAATGGGGGGGCATCTATGCTTTTTGGAAAATGTTAGAACCTTATAGAACTATTCTCTTGTATAGACTGAAAGAATGCATATGAGCAATTCTGTGATTTAGTTTCATTTTCTGACTCCATGAACCATAAGTGAAGAAATTCATACCACTGATAACAATATATGTGAACAGCGTATCTTAGAAAGCCAAGCAATTCAATAAACAGGAGATCTCATTTCTCCTCTTGTAGGATGAATTTGGATATGTTACCATAAGCAAAATGATCCAGGGATATTGAAGTCATACATGCTGACAAGTATTCTTCTGGAGACTGACCGAACAGGTACATTCTCTGCTTACGGATAGAATGAAAATCAGGAAATAGCATTTGGATTTGTCTGTTATAATTGTAGTTTGATTCCAAATTCTCTCAACTAGCTAAAGGAGCAAAGAACACATGGAATTATTTTTAAAATATAAACATACTTTTTAATAGTGAAAGTTCTTCTAGGATGAAGTATGGAGGTTTTTTTCATAGAAAAATTCTAAATACTTGGTTATTGTGTTCAGAATAGGTTGAAATATGGAGGAATTTCGTAGAACCTCAGAAATGATACTTTCATTAAAGAGCAAATATCAGCCTCATGCAGACGTAAAAACGTCCTTTCTTTACCTAAGACTGAAAAGAAATTTTGAAAATGTAACTTATGTCTTTACAATGATAATGCCATGAATACTGCTCCTAGACACAGAAAAAAAAAAATAAAATCTCTCCCTTGAGTGAAAAAAATGGGGCTCTTCTCATCTCTGAGAATATCTATTACATACATCCCTTCATCCTAAATCCTACTGAGACCAATAGAAGGTCTATGCTTTCAGCTTTTTACTCATTCAGTTCTTCCAGTCTAGCATTTTTTCCTCCCTTGCTCTTTTTTATTTTTATTTTTTCCTAATTAGGAGAAAGATTCTTCTCTTCCTTTCTGCCATATCTTTGAAAGAACAAAAAAAATGCTTGTTTATTGCTGTTATATGCTAATCCCTTATACATACAGTTGTGCAGAGTGCCTAAAATGATGAGAACATCTGCATGTGGTCTGTGAATATATTTCTTCTGACATGCTCCCAAGAGACAATATGGAAATTACCATATCTTACTTTCTTATCTGTCACAAGTTTCCAATTCCAACCCTCTTCTTCATCAGCTCTTCATTTTCAGTTGTACAAACTCAATCAGTTCTACTTATTTGTTTTGGAATGAACAGAAAGTTTTGGTCTTGGTTCCCTAGAGCTCATATTTGTAGGAAGTATACCGTCACATGAAAGTGTGAAACAGAGAACCTGATCTGTACCTTAAGAGGGGTGCAACTTTCTGTACGTTGGACAGAGGCTGCAGCCAAATCTTTTTAAAATTTATTTATCTTTTTAAATGGAGGTTTAAGGTGAGTCAAACCTTGCATTTGCAGAAGGCTGAGAGTGTCTGCATTTGCCAGTATTCAATTGCTTTGATATAATTTATTAAGCTACAGGTAACATGTAAATCTCTCATTCCCCACAATCCTCACTTGCTAGGAATATCAGCTTGTTAAAGTATTGTGTTCCCCTTAATGAGTTCAAGAACTAGTGTAGAAAACTAACTAGGGTAACTGTCACAATTATTCTCCCCTTAAAGACCAGCTAAAAGTTTTAAATTATATGTAATCTGAAAGCCTCATAGGAGAACTCTGCTGTTTGCAGAAGAAAAAGTA
>PPHD01003230.1:0-32260 GCA_002909625.1 Bambusicola thoracicus
TTTATCAAAACATTTTTAAAAAGAGGCAACAAAAACATAAAACTAGCAGGTTGGACATATATGCTTTAGAAGATCCCTGCTCATCCAAGACAACCTTCTGCCCTACCTGTATGATTGACATTTTGGAATTGCCTGTTCCTGTGCTCTTAAGAGATGGTACTTAAAACCTGTTTGGCTCTGATGGAACCCAAAGCCTTCAAAAGCAGTTTCCCAGGGAAACTTGCTAACTAGTTCCCTGAACAGACTGATATTTGTTCATCCCACATCCCGGTTGAAATTGGTGACAGTTTTGCTGCTGTCAGAGAAGACGTTAAACTCAACTTCTTCATGTTCACTATGGCCAAGGGAAATATCAATCAGCCCTTCATCCATGAGATCCTCACTGATTAGCACCATTGGTTACTGCACACAAACATCTGGTAATGGCTATTTTTAGAATACACAGCAACAGAGTTGTTAGTCTCTCTACTTAGCACATGCACAGACGTATACATACATAGAAAAATACATGGAAATGAAGAAAAACATGATATTAATTACACTGTACTTTGTTTTGAAATAACAACAAAACTAGTAATTCGAAATTCGAAAATACAGATTTGAAATTACTTATACATGGGAAGTGGTCTTATGTTTCTATACATAACATAAATCTTCTATGTTAGTTTATCTGACAATACCATTCATCAACCAAATTAAATATAAACTCCAGAAATTAAAATACAGTGCCGGTGTAATCAATTAAGAGGTGCAACTGAAGGAATGATTTTCCAAAATGTGTAGTTTTCTGTTTGGAAACAGAGACCGCTATGGTACTGAGGTCATTAATGATTAGGTTCACTGGAAATAATGTTGACATGACAGGAAAACTATTCTTGAGAGAAAGCACTGTGTTACTCTAGTCTCTGACAGAAACATCCCATCAATATACAGAATTTTGTTGCTACCCTGGAAAAAGTGAAACAGGCTGATACCTGAGAGGGAGAAAAGAAATTGAATGAGGAGAGTAATGGAAACAAATAGGAGGCACTACTTTTGGTGTGACCTGTGTAAGTTAGAATGCATATGCATAGGCATCTGAACCATGCACTTCAAAAAAAATTTTTTTTGCATACTACTTATTGGTCAAAATGTCTTTATAAATTGCGAGATGGTAAGATTTCACTTGGAAGCATGTATTCATTTTACATTACCTATTTGTTCCCTATTCCTTTCCTTATACAATACCACGTGATACAACAGCCCCTCATTAGAAGCAGGTATACTTTTCTAGCATGGAAAAAGTAAGTTTACCACTCAAAGTAAATATGAACAGCTTAGCATGAAGGTGCATTTGCTCATACTGAAGCCTCAAAGAAAATACAATGCTCCTTCAAGACAGCGTATCTGACCAAAAAAAGTACAGTGTTTCTCAGCAGGGACTTACTAACATGCAATTATACTTTGTCTTTCAAGTCCTGCAGGATTTGATTCCATAGCTTCCTTAGATTTCACAAGTCTCCAGTATCCCTTCCCTTCCTCTCTCTTCCCTTCCCTCTAACAACAATGTTTTTGGATATGAGAAAATTTTTGTATTTTCATATTTACAGGTTTAAGATCCCCTAAATGATAATTATTTTTAAAATGATTGGTTGACAAATGGAAAGTAAATAATAGTTTTGTATAGGTAGCCAATCCTTTTAAAATTATCAGTGTTTTCATCAGCTTGGCAATATCACAAGAACATTTCTCAATACATTATATGATTCATTTGTACCTTCCATAACTTACTTGAAACATCAACATATGTTGAATCTGTCTGTGAGAATCAATTTTATTGAATTACAAAAGAGAAAAAAAAAGGAAGGGAAATGTAAACCTTTCATTACAGGTAATGTGTTCTAGAACAGACCTTAAGTACACATACTAGTAGAACATGTCAGGGATAAAGAGGAGGCTGAGGTACTCATTGTCTTCTTCACTTCTGTCTTCAACAGTCATATCAGTTATCCTCAGGGTACTCATCACTCTGAGGGGGAAGACAGGGATAGGGAGCAGAATAAACCCCTATTATTCAGGAAGAAATAGTGACCTGCTACTCCACCTACAACTATCACAAGTCCATGGGGTTG
Source organism: Bambusicola thoracicus (assembly GCA_002909625.1). Classification (NCBI taxonomy): domain Eukaryota; kingdom Metazoa; phylum Chordata; class Aves; order Galliformes; family Phasianidae; genus Bambusicola; species Bambusicola thoracicus. Next base: position 2,112 of record PPHD01003230.1, read on the forward strand.
GATGGGATCCACCTGAAATCACTGAAGAAGCTGATATAAGTGCTGAATAAGCCATTTTCCATCATTTAACAGCAGTCCTGGTCAACTGGGGAGGTGTCAGACAAGTGGGGACTTGCCAGTTTGATGCCCTTCTACAAGAAGGGAGAGAAGGAGGATCTAGGGAACTACAGGCCTGTCAGCCTTAATATCAGGGAAGATCATGGAGCACATTACCTTGAATGTGATCACACAGCATGTGCACAGCAACCAAGGAATTGCATCTAGCCAGTGTGGGTTCATGAAAGGCAGTCCTGCTTGACAAGCCTGATCTCCTGTGGTCAGCATCCTAATTAGTGGATGAGGAAATGGCTGTAGACATAGTCTACTTAGACACGGTAAAGACTTCAACGCTGTTTCTCACAGCACTTTCTTGGATTCCAAGAAAGACGTTGAGGCCCTGGATTGTGCCCAGATAGGGTAACAAAGCTGGTGAAGGATCTGAAGTACGTGTCTTATAAGGACCAGCTGAGAGAACTGGGATTGTTTAGTTTTGAGAAGAGAAGGCTCAAAGGAGACCTTATGACTCTGTACAACTACTTCAAGAGAGGTTGTGGCAAGGTGGGTATCAGTGTCTTCTCACAGGTAACTAGTGATAGGATGAGAGGGAATGTCTTCAAGTTGCATGAAGGGAGATTCACATTGGATATCAGGAAAAATTTCTTCCCTGAAGGAGTGGTATTGGATTGGAACAGGCTGCCCAAGGAAGTGGAATAGTCATCCCTGGAGGAATTTGGGAAACATATAGGTATGACACTTAGCTACATTGTTTGGTGGGCATGATGGTGATGGATGGTCTTTTCCAACCTTAATGATTCTATGAAGAAGAAAAACAAAATAATATTCATCAATAGGCTCTAAAGAAGCAGATAAATACTGTTGAGTGACTAGTTGTGCAGCCTCCTTTCAGTGAGTCTTAATTATCAGAAGACTGCAAAGTGGTCACTGTGACACTGACTTTTAAAAAGTTTACAAAGGAGATGGAGGAGAGGAACTGAAGAGCAACCTGACTGCTGCTTTGAGTAGTTCCTGGAAGACATCATAAGAAGTGAAATTAACAGGAGAATGGACAAAAGTTGTAAACAAAGGAAAAATCATTAAGGTTATTTTATGACTCCTCTTTACACATGAATCCATTGTAATTCTTTGAATGAATTAGAAGCCTGTGTGCATTAGAAAGGTCCTGCTGATTCAGTCTATCTTGACTTCAAAACTTCATCACTGTGTATCGTCTACACTACCTCTGCAGTTGTAGTACTTCTGTCTAAAAAGTTAAACTTGAAGAGGTACATAGTTAGGTATCAAATATTTGGTACATCTTCTATATTAGGATTGACCAACTAAATGAGGACAGTTCATTCTGGAAAAAATATGATCCACTATTACTTTCTTAGCTGAGCTGAAACATTTTGTCTTCAGAGTACAAAAATATCTGGAAATCCTGAAAGCTACAGATGCTTATCACTGCCCTTTGTGAGCTTTCCCATGTTGATTAACTGAGTAATAGAGATATCTACTGTCTACCTCTTTTACTTATTTTTCCTTAGGAAACTGCTAACTCAGCTGGCTTCTATTGCAGAAGATTTATGAAATGATTTATATGAAAATATGGCTCATTTCATAAGTGCAGTCACAAATTTTTGGGCGAGGACTACTGTAAAACTGTATTTTTTTTCTTTTTTTTTCCTAAATTTCCACTGCTTCTCTGTTTCTAATGTGCCTGCAAGATCCATCAGAGCAAGCACACTCTCTTGGCTGAGGTTCAGGCCCATATCTTAAGTTGGTGCAGCTGAGGGCCCATTTCAGTCCCTGGGCTGGTGCTGGATACCCCAGACGAGGGGCTGTCCCCAGCCTGCCCTGTCCCCTGCTGTGTGTGGTGGGACAGACCCTGGCTGGTCTGTGGCCTCCCTTGGCACCACAAAGCAGCCCACACTCTGCTGCACCAAGTATTGCTGCTATGCCAACTGCAGTAGGTTACAGTTTTCTTTCTGAGTTTCAAAAAATGCTATGATCAAGTCAAAGATAAAGCTCAGTTTCCAAATACTTACCTTCCAGATAAACGTTCACTGTAAACTACTGATTATTATATGACCTTTAGCAAATAAATAATGTAAATGAAGGAAGTTTTGCTACTGCACAGAACCAAGCTTTCACCAAACTTATGAGGAAGTGTCTCGACTATTGTGTTTCATATTCTTACTCTCAAAATTTACCACTTGTGTCAATCAGGTAGCTACATTCACGAGGTTTTAATTTAGGCAGCTTTCAAATATTTTTTTTTTCAAAATACTTTCAGGATAGAAAGACCATGGTTATCTTGAAGATACTAACACCAGTGATGGACTTCCATGAAGAAGGGATACCTAGAGAAGAGACTATCATGAATGTACCCATTTGATCTGGCTGATACTCACACATTAGTTTAACAGAGTTATATATCACTTATATCTGGTAATTTAGGCTACAGAGGTGCAGGATATTCATAGAAAAAATCAAATATCAAAATGTATGTCCTTTACAGCAAATCATCTATTTGTGTCAAGGTTTACATAGTTTGCTAAAAGTCCTTTTATTTATTTTTTACATTTGCATTATTTTTTTGTACTATTATATTGTATATTATCATGTACTTATATATGAGACGACATTGATACTTTTTTATCTAAGAACATAAAAGCTAGACATAAAAGCTAGAGAGAAACAGTAACTCTAAGAGGGTAATTTATTTCAAATATCTAAAATAAGTTAGATGAAGTTAGAGAGGAGAGTGACAGTCTCTTTTCTCAGATGAAAAATGATAGGACATGAGAAAGCAGTGTCAAGCTGCATCAGGGGAGGTTTAGAATGAATATTAGGAAGAATTTCTTCACTGAGAGAGTACTGAGAGTCAAGCATTGGAATGGGCTGCCCAAGGAAGTGGTGAAGTTGCATTCAAGAGATGCGTGGATGGAGCATTAAAAGATACGGTTTAGTGATGAGATTCAGCAGGTCAGGTTGATGGTTGGACCTGATGACCATGAAGATCTTTTCCAACCTAGATGATTCTGTGACTTTATGATTCTATGAATTGCTCGAAGCAGTGTCTCCAGTGCAACTTCAGATGCCTGAGATGAATCTTACACAGGGTGTCCAAAACCATCTCCTATCCAAACAGAACACTATTTTTTTGCTACACATGCTCAAATTTCACAGAAATTAAGGCTTAAAATTGAATTATTATAGTATGTAACGGAGAACAAACATGATGAAATGAAATATGAAGATATTCAACATATAATGTCATGTTCTGGAAAACACTTACATGTGATGTTTCATTTCCCTCCTATAATTTCTTTTCCTTCTTTCGAAAAATATCTGAAGATATGGAGCAGCAGAAAGAGATCTTTCCTTAGCGCATAAATTTCCCTTAGAATAGGCTATAACATTTCAGAATGTTACTTCCTGCATAGTTTCTTGTTAATTCATCAAACTGCGTAACTAGTGCTGCTATACTTTTCTGTCTCTCATTATGCTTTTAAGGTCTTCCTGAGATACTGTCTTATCTTTGTTGATTTGAGGCAGAAGTTGACCTATGTATGTTGTAAACAATGCAGTGGAATACTGGACTGATCATTAAATCAAAGTGCTCTAAATAAAGAAAACCACAAATAATAATGGTCTTTAGAAGAGTGACTGGCTGGCAAGCTGAAAAGATGAGAAAGCAGATTATTTCAAAAGCTACTTTAAGAAACATGTTCTCGTTTGTTATTCTCATGTTCTTATGATATAGGATTTACATTTTTTTCATTTGAGTCCCCAGCAGCAAGCACACAGCCAAATCGCGTGTTTACTTATAGAAAGGACAAAGGCAGCAGCACAGGGAGGGATGGGAGGGAAAGAAGAGGTCACAGCTAGGGCAAATTCCTGCTGATTTCTGATAGCATACGCTTCCTTATGGAACCATTTAGAGCAGCTACAGCCAGATCTCTAGAGAATCATAACTAGTTGTTGCTTTTTCACTTCTCTTGTGTTTCCTTATCCTGTATGAAGCAGATTAGCTCTGGAGTTTGATACAGTCACTTGTTCTCCCTTTCATGGAGGCAGATGATGTATAAGGCAAAGTTTATTTCTTTACTAGCAATTCAGCAGGTGTTCAGCCACAGGGGCCAGGGAGGAGCTGTAAGTGCAAAAGTAATGCAGCTGGTGTTTGGAATGCCGTCAGTGGATCTCAGCTAGTCGGGCTCATGCTAGTAGGACAGAAACCCTTCCTAGTTTTTTTTCCTGGAGGATCGGGAAAATCAGGAAACAGTCCTGATTTCAGCACTTCACAAAAACAATGTCAAGAAGTAGCTCATAGTAAAATACATACAGTCAGCTAATTTACCTGCAGGATCTCAAGGAACCAAGAGATTGCAAATGACATACAACTACCACTGTTGCTTTATTTTCTTAAACTTCATTGTGTTCAGCTTGTTTATGATTTCTTCTATATGAATTCTTCAACAGAGGCACTCAAAGAAATACTGAATAAGAAAATAAAGAATAAGAGTAACCTCATATCTTTCCCCTGTTGTCAGTATTGTTGAATGAGATGCACTCATTATTTTAACTTCAATATTAGTTTCAACACTGTTAGAACTCTCCACCTAACACAAAAACTTAATTTATTTGAAGGCAGCTTCATACATTGGATTCAACATCTTTCAAAAGTTTATCTCTTATTATGAAAAGAAAGGTTACTGTGTGCTTTACAGAGGAATTCAGAACTGTTTGTATTTGGACTATCGCGTAGCTGGCATTCACTGATTTATTCCAAACTCCTTAGAATATTAACCTACTATGAGTCTCATCCTTCAACTTTTAAGTAATGCGTCAGGGAAAGTAAAGGGAACTGAATTTACAGAAACATTTAGCCTTTCAAAAAGCCACAGCTAGTGTGACACATCATATGATCACAGTGAACAAAGCATTCAGAGCAGACAATATTAGTTCCTCAAGCTAATTTTCATTATACTGGTCAAGAGTATATCAGCTCATATCTAGCTATTCATGGTCATGGTTTGTAGGATACAAATTTGAGGCTATTGAAATGGAACATCGCAGAGACAGACATTGCTAAAACTAAAAATGATACTGAAATAGCAGGAAGTTTTCATTACTAAAGTAAGAAATACAAACAATATTAAAACATAAACCACACAGATTCATCTGTTTATCAGAATGTATCAGATTTTGAAACTATCTGGTTAATGTTCATAGCAACTTCCAGTTTGAGTGTGTTGTGGCAGACTGTGAAGGAGGAATGTGAGAGTGCTTGGCATGGAAATTCCTTTGATCCTAATGAAGGGGCAGAGCTTGTCCAGGCCCAGTGAGAATAGAAAGCTATGAAACATTCCAGATCAAATCTAAGCAGGAATGAGGAAGACTAAAGAAGAATTTGAAGACCGCCTTGCATAGGATGATCAAACTGGTAGGAAAAAAGGGTCCTTATACACATCAAAAGAAAGTGATGAAACTGCTTCACGACAGAAGTCTTAGAAAGGAGCTCAGGGACAGCAATGCTAGCGTAGAGAAAAGACTTCTCTTCGCTGAGACTGTTGTTGGGGAGGACAGCCCACAGACTAAATATTCTTTGCTGCCATGCAGCAGTGCTTATGGCAGCAATCACTGAGGACAAGTACATGATGAGAGGGAAGCAAGCACCTGCTTGAAGAGGAAACCACCTCACATGCTGGCATGACTGCCAGCTGGTGAAGGCGACCACACAGATGTGGACTAAGCGGATATGTCTCAGCTTCTGCCATCAACTTCTACACCTCTACACCCGAGGGAATAGCATGCGCTGCCTCAGGGGAGGGTCAGGGGTTAGTCAGGGAAAGGTTCTTCACCAGAGGGCGGAGGCCATGGATCAGCTCCCCAGGGCAGCAGCCAATACCCTGAGTGCTGGAGTTCAGGCAGTGTCTGAACAGTCCTCTCAGACACAAGGTTTAAATTTTCGGTGTTCTTGTGCGCAGCCACAGGCTGGATTATATGATTCTTGTGAGTCTCTTCCAACTCACGATGTTCTTTGGTTCTGCTTCACTGCACCCGTACACATAATCACTTTCTGCAGGGCGAGAGACATTCCTAATCCAACTCTCCTACACCTGACAGCACACTATTCTCTATAGCCGAGCCAAGCGCCTTTCAGGAATGACTTCTGTCACTACACAAAGCCTGCCTCAGGCTCCCGGCGCACGGCCGACTTCCCGACGGCACGGCACCACAGGACACGGAGCTTAACCCCGCCCCGCTAACGGCCGCGCCCCCCGGCAGGTGCGTGCCGTCCGGCGGGGGCGGATGCTCTCCCGCATCCGCGCATGCGCGTCACCGCCGCAGCTGGGATTTCGTCGTCTGAGCCTGCGCGGTTCCTTCTCCCCTCGGGCGAGATGGCGGCGAGGAGTCCGGTCCGGGGTAGAGAGTGAGGTGGGCGGCTGGGAGCTGGGGCGGTGGGCAGAGGGCCCTTGCGCCGCGGCCTAGGCGCGCTCGAGGGAGACGGCTGCCTTGTGGGGGCTGGGTCCGCGCAGCGCTTGGGAAGGAGGCTGGGGCCGCCCGTAGGTCGCCGCAGGAATGTGGAGCTGGGGAGACGGGGCTGGGACCGGCCCTCGCCGGTGAGGAGGGGAGCGGTCGCCGAGCCCGCGCCCCGTATGCGCGCCCTTCGGCCGCCGCTTCGGGCCGCCCCGGGGGTCCGCTTCGTGGGTCCACGGCGGGAGGCGTCGAGGAGCCGCGGCGGCGCTGCCGGGCGGGCGGAGCGAAGCAGACAGGTGAGTACTGTGCCCGCTTCCCCGGGCCGCAGCTCTCCCCACCCTTCACACAGAGCACTTCTAGGTTCGTCGCCAAGGTGCGTGGTCCTGCTCCCCTCCTGCTGTTTGGCTGTGGCCCAGCCGGGCCGTCCCCACTCTCTATAGGGAGTCTCCCTTAGGTATTATTTCTCTCACTCCCAAAGCCTGGTCGTGGGTTGTCGGTCACACAACAGAGCTGTTAGTGGTGGTAGTGTTGTGTGATGCCACTTTACTTCTTGGTTTTGAACTCAAAACTCTGTCCCAAAGTATTCAGAGACTTGCTGACTGAAATGCTGCTGGAATAGGAAGGCAGTGGTAGCAAGGCCTGCTGACTGGTTCTGGGGAAGAGCCCATAAGCTCTCTTTCTTGAAAAGATTTAACGTCCTTAACCTGCGAAAACCTTTCTGTAGATGTTAGGTTAGTCTTTGACTTCAAAGAGAAGGCTCCAGGGACACCTCCCTGGGACCTTCCAGTACTTGAGGGAAGCTAACAAACAGGATGAAGACTGACTTTTTAGATGGACAGATAGGATGAAGGCTTCAAACTGAAAACTTGTTAGGGGGAATTCGTTAGATTTTGGAGGAAATTATTTACTTAAAGAATGGTGAGGCACTGGAACAGGTTGCCTAGAGAAGCTGGGGATATCCCATCCCTGAAGGCTTTCAGAGCAAGCTTGGATGAGGCAGCCTGATCTATGGAGTGGCAGCCCTGCCCACAGCATGGAGTTGGAAGTGGTGGGGCTTTGTTGTCTCTCCCATCCTAAGCCAGTCTATGATTCTGTGATTCTGTGTGTAGGGGCTTTTCCAGTTGCTTCCTTCCTTAACAAGATGTTAAGAGACTTGTAGGTGAGGGGTGGGTCTGTACAGGTGTGACTAAACCATAGTTACTGAAGTCATTCTAACCTCAACTGATGTTTGTCGTTTCAGAAGTTTTTGAATGTAGAGAGAAACAGTTCAGATTTGAGTAAATGTCAGCTTCTCAGTGTAACTACAGGGTTATAGAGAAGTAGAGATGCAAGTTTACTCAACTGTGTAATGATTTGTTTGCTGTTGTCCTGCCACCCCTAATAATTATGAACGATGTGATAGTAGTAGCCTGTAAACTGGGAATACAAGCATTTTGGTAAAGCTGTCCTGGAAACTTCTCAAAAACTAAAACTTTATAGAAGCTGATTTCACATAAATACTTCTTCCAACTACTAAGTGAACAAGAGATGTTTTTTTTTCTGTGCTCCAGTGGAGAAGTACTAGTTCAAAAGCTTTTTTTTCATGTGGTTGTAACTTAGTTTTTGCAAGAGTCAAGTAAAATTAGATAATGAATTAAAAGAGAAGCAGAACTTTTCCTATTCAAGAGCTGTAACCTTGTATTTTTAAACTGGATTTGAAGAAATTTGTATGCATGCCAGTCCTGAACACATAAGAATCATTAGTCATCTTACAGCAAATGCTGTGAGATCAAAGAGTTGTAGAATGTCTTGGACTGGAAGGCACCTTCAAGACCACCCACTTTCAATCCCCTGCCATGGACAGGGTTGCTGCCCACTAAATCAGCCTGCCCAGGGCCCCATCCAGCCTGGCCTTGAGCGTCTCCAGGGATGGGGCATTCACAGCTTTTCTGGGCAGCCTGTGCCAGTGCCTCACCACCCTACGAGTGAATAATTTTCTCCTAACATCTAATCTAAATCTCTCTTCCCCTTGCCCTATTGCTGTCAGGACATGTTAAAAAAGCCTACCTCTTATTTAGAAGCTTTGGTAAAGTACTGGAAGGTCACAGGTCTTTCCAGAGCCTTCTCTTCTTCAGACTGAATAAGCCCAGGTTTTCCTTTATCCTCTTCTTGGAAATAGAAGCAGTGTTGTTTTTTTTTTAAAGTCACTGGGGGCTTCACCTTACAGGGGTTGTTTTTCACATATAATGGAGAGTGACTTGACAGTGTCATCCAGTGCCTTCAGGACCCTGGGATACACGCAGTCTGGCCCCATAGACTTATACACATTTAATCTCATTGGGTGGTTGCAAACTTGTTCTTCTGTTACAGTGGGGAGGGGTGTTTCCTCTCCCTAACCCTTGCTGTTTAGTGGTTGGAGATGTGTAAAGTGTGTGACTGACAGTGAAGGCTGAGGCAAGGAACCTGTGGACTACCTCAGTTTTCTCTATGACTCTTGTTGCCATTTCTCCCTTCTCATTTGTCAGAGGGGTACAATCTCCTTAGCCTGTATTTATTGACCAATGTACCTGTAGAATCTCTTTCTATTTTCTTACACCTCTTCCCAGACCACTCATCTGGGCTTCCACTACTTCTCTTCCTTCAATTTGACCAGCTGGTCTTTCCTCAGCCATGACTGTTTCCTGCCTCCCCTGCTCAATTTCTTATGCCTGGGAGATGGAGAGCTTTTGTTTGCTTAGAAACGTGTCCTTAAGGAGATGCCAGCTCTGCTTTATTATTTTGTCTCTAAGGACAGCTTCTCAGGGGATGTCATGCAGTAATTCCTTTAACATATGGAGTTTCGCTTTTCCAAAGTTCAGAATCCTGACTTTTTGGCATTTTGGCACACCCACATTGCTTGATCACAGTTCCAAGTTTCTTGATATGTTTCTTTTCCTGTATTTATGATGAAAACTATGGAATAGTTCTGCCATGGGGAAAAAAAGACTTTGCATTACTGAGTACTTGGGCTCCTTGAATGCGTTACGTTCCAGAGGCAATCGTAAATGAATTATTTGGTAAAAGTTTTTATACTTAATGGTATAATGAAAGAAAGAAGTCAGAACTCTGGAAATTCAAATGCTAATACACTTGATGATTTTATTTCTAAATATTGCAGTAGTAAATACTATTGAGAATAGAAACATGCCTTAGGAAATGCAATGAAATGCATGCTTAAGTATATTCAGTTTGGATACACGAGCGTCTATTGCACAAAATATTTGTCAAGTAACTAATGTCACAACTGCGGTTTCTTAGATTATCAAACTGCAATGCCATCAACAATGTGCTGTGCCACAGAGCGTGCAAAGCTTTAGATGTTCAATTTGAATCAGTATTATTGTTAAATCAGTTGCTGTTAGCAAGCATCTACATCTTGTGTTTATGATACCTCATGACTACTTTGAAAAATGTGTGTATTTGCATATATGGATATATTTTTTGTAAATACTGCTAGAACTTTATTATCCATATAATCTTCTATGTAAAAGATTTGTCCAATTATGTTTAAACAGAAACAGAATAATAAAACTTAATCCTATAATTGAACAAGAGGAAAAGCTTTGGTTTGGCTAACTTTATTTTGACTAGACTGAACATTTTTAACTTAAATAAAGCTAGTTTGTACTATTCTACAGCAGGTAACTTGTTTCAAGCGGTTGAATAATGAGGAATTACTCACTCTAGAAGTATTTGATGGTAGGAAATTCTGAAATATCATGAGTGGCATGCGAAAGCATAGCACTGATTTAAGATAGCTTGAATCTCATAATTTCAACTTGCAAACTGTACTCCAGAAGTTATTCCATAGCATTATGCAGTGGAAGTCCATTAATTTTGTCTTCATTCACCCCATCTGAAACTCAATGGTGAGGTTCAGTTTTTTGTTGTGGTTAGGCTTTACATTCTTTGAATTGTTATCTTGGACAATAGAAAGCAATGCCTTTTTTTATTGTATCAGATTAGCATGTTTTCACAGTATCCTTTTTAGTAACTTGTATGATGAGTAAGCAGTGGATGAGTGTACTGAAATTATGTAGGTAAACAACTTGGTGAGAGCAATGTACTCCGCTAACCTTTCATGTTTCACTGAGGTTGTTAGAATGATGTGAGAAGGAAAAAGATCTATCCTAGGATTATTTTATGAGTTTAGCTTTCAGTGAAATCTCCATTGTAAGTATGAAAATGCAACATGAAAGAGAGTATTCAAATACTCAGCTTGGAAATGGAATCCAGTAGTTGTAACTAATTTTCAAATAGATCTTCTTGTAATTTGCTGTTCAAATGCATAGTATTTTCACCATCCACTTACTGACAGTTGTACTAAAATAAAGATGCTCTTAGCTTTGAATCCTGTTTCACGTACTCCTATTCTAATGATCTAACACTTAATTCTGTTATAGTTTTGATTCTGATTAACTTCAGTTATGATTACAACTTGTGATTGGTACGACAGTGTTCAAATAGCTTGTGTGCTTGTATGAGAACTGTTGAATCACGGCCTGAACCTCTGATTGATCACAGTGAACACTGAGTCAGCTGCAGGAGCACAGGTGAAGGCAATTCAGCTGTTTGACTAGAAGGGGTGGAGCCTGGCTGCACCTCTCCTAGACCCCATTTAAGGCCTGACTGCCACTGAGGAAGGATCTCGTTCTGGAGATCACTCCTCTTGAGTTTTCTTGTGAGCCTACAACACTGGTGAGCATTTTTCCATTTATTTCTGATTATCTTTTCCAATATGATAACCTTTCCAGTTATATGATCTCAAAAGACCAGCCTAACTTCTCTGTATACTTACCGGTTATACATCTGTATACTTGTTGATTATATAGTGCTGTTGTTGAATTTTGCTTGCTGGGTGATTGTCATTTAGTTTTAATTAAAAAGTCTGCAACTTTTGCATCAGGTGTAACTGGAGAATGAAGTTATCAGGCAGTAAAAACCCACAGAAAATACAGACTTCTGATGTTTAGTGGGGATAGTATTTTTCAGTTGAAAAAAATAAGGCTAGGTTTCTTTATCTCCACATGCTTCTGTAACAATAGTTCTACTGCTTTCTTGCCATGATCACCAGCCTATTATGTTTGAAATCAATTTGAATTGATCACCAGAGATTAGTAGGGTTCAACGAATATTTTCATTTTGTCTTTTTGTTATTGCTTAAATATGAGCTAGTAGAAATGAGACATTTTAAAAGCAGAACATTCTTGAGAGTGGAGGGCCTTCATTTTGCCTTTATCTCCATGCGGATTTTCTGGAGGTGAGAAATAAAATTAAATGAGAGTATATTTTGACTTAGTTGTATTAGAGCAGAAAGTAGTTTGATTTATTTATGGAGATGGCAAACTAAAACTAAATAATGAAAATTTCGAGCACAGGTAGCATTTTGAGGTGTATGGAGTGTAGTGTTTTTCTTGGATGCACTTGAATCACAGATTGATAGAACGTTAATCCCTGGAAAAAGAGACCTTACTTGGGTAGACTTCATAATTCAGAATAAAAATAATTTAGGCTTGTGTTAGATGAGTAACGATGTCTCTTTTAACACTGTGACTTCTGAAAGTGTAAAGTTTTTTATTTTTAATCTGTAGTGGAACTCCTGTGACGCTGTAAAGCACCACTTAAGACTTAGTTTGAGATTGTTTTTTTTTCTTGAAAGTTGCACAGTTTTTCTGGAAATTTGATATAAATAAAAAGCTTGTTTATGCAGTTTATGCTGCAAGTGTTGGTGGCTTTAAATAGATTCTGCAGGGTGCTGAGTTTTGCAAAACTGAATTTGCCTGTTAATAGATAGGCCTTTTTGTAGTAACTGGCATGTTGGGAGAACTGGAAGAAAACTAGGACTTCTCATTGTTGTGTAACAAGAGTGCAAAGAAATCGTGAAAGGATGAATTGTGTGACTTAGCTCTCCTTTTATTAACTGAAAAAGGTTTTCAGGATCACATGAGCTTTTCCTCTTCTCTAAAACACTTGCTATGGAGATCCCATATTGCTGCTGTTCTTCCACTTAAAGGGCTTTGGCTAAAAAACTGTTTTGAGCTATGCAGTACTACTCTTAAATGGTCGTGTTATATATGTGAGGTGTTTGTGTACCAAATATATGTATATATACAGAAAAATTCCAAGTTAACATATATAAAATTTATACACAAACTCAACTGTATTCCTTACATGTGCCTATTCTTACGCATTGTCCTTACACATCAAACTTCAGGTGGAAGTTTATATTGTTTTATGACCTGATCATGTTTTGCAGCTATTTTTTGGAGTAAGAATTTCACCTTTTTTGATTTAAATTGAAATTCAGTTGAAAAATGAGAAACATTGCCCCCAAGTCCCTCTGGCTTGTTTTGACTAGAGCTTGAATTTATATGGCAAGCTTCCTGTTTTAGCGGTGTGGCGACTTCTGTCTAATAAAATTATTTGAAAGTCTAAGTAAGCATGTCATAATAAGACTTATAGCTGTCACTGTATACACTGAAGTGGATTCCTGTTCCATATTTTGTCTCTTGGCACATGATTTCTTGCATTGTAATACTGTTCTTTACTGCTTTTTTGGGAATATGGAAAAGTCTTAGTATGAATAGAAATACAGCAAATGGGGTTCAAACATGGTAGTGAAAATCAAAAGTGAAAATTACTGTGCTGTAATATTGAGTGTTCCTATAGCTTTAGTCAAAATTACCCATCAGACTTGTTTGATTTATTTATCTATTTATTTTGCAAAAGGATGGTGAACCTGAACACAGACTTTTTGTTTGGGTAAATAGAGCAGCAGAGTTCTGACTCCATGTTGCCACTTCTGTTGTCCTTGCAGAAACACTATTCTGATGGAAACAAAATGTTACCACAACAGAATTATTACTAGTAGTCTCTCCACATTGCATGAAACTAGATGGGTTGGGTTTGTGTTGTAATTGTTTCCTAGAAGTCAAGTGGTATTAAAAAAAAAAAAAAAAAAAAAGAATGCAGCACAGCATGTAGTGAGCAGAGATTTTTACTGTTGCAGAGCTGGGAATTTTACAACTAACAGTTTATGATCACTTTGTAATGACCTTTGGCTTTCTCTATTAGAACATTTTTCTTCTTCATAATTCAGCAATTGTAATGATGGTTCTTCTGTTTGTTGTAAGTAACTGCTAGAGCAGCATTGTGGGTGTGAAGTTCTTGATTACCATGTCTTATCTTGCAGCTCTATCCTCAGAACAGATTTGCCAAGTTTGTGCAGTCTGTGAGTAATGTTATTTATGCCAGTGCACTGAAAAACTCGGGTGAGTATACAACTGTACCTGTATTTCAGTGCTTTTATGTGAGGAGGGGGTCAGGGTAAGTTTGAAGTACTACTACTTCACAGCATAGACCTGAAGAACAAATTGCATGGCTTAAGGAGTATTATGTGCTATTGCAGTAGGACTACATGATGAAGTGGCTCTTCTTGTGTGTATATAGGTTCTCTCTGAGGGAATAGAAAAACGTTTTTACCTCGGTCTTATCAGCTGTTTGTTTTGTATATAAACTACTGACAAGATTGCAAATTCTAGGATGTACTAATATGTAGTTACACATTCTTGTAACTTTCTTTGGATGTTTGAAAACATGAAGATATCCTGGGAAATTTACCATGTTGATATTTACTCAGTGGTACTGGAATTAAGTTATGTAAGAATCCATTGTTTTACTTGTTACTGTAGTGATCAAGACTTCTTATAGTGTGATATAGTAACTTCAATTTGAATGATAAGGGAAACACTGGAACATTCAATTATCACTAATAGTTTAAATTGTTACAATTGTTGTAAATTAATACAGAAAAATGTTTCTGTATTAAAAAAAAAATCTGGAATCAAAATTGCCTAATTTAATAAAATAGTTCATTTCATTCCTTGCTGTCATGGGTTTGTGATGTTTGATTATTGGTATTCCACATCATAACATCATGCAGTGTACTGGGAGTTAAAGAGCAAATGCTGCAGTTCTGGGTATGTGTCTGGAGGAGAAGAACTACGTTCCCCAGAGGACCGTTCGAGTACTGTTATCATCCCTGCTCAGGGGAACAGATATAAGGCCTGTAGGTCACCTGACCTGGGTCCTCTGCTGCTTCTTGTCTCATCATGCTCACTTTCAGATCGTCTCGCCACTGCTCCCGACTGCATGCAAGGCTTCAGTATTAGTGCAAGGCCTTCAGCTCTCAGACAATCCTTATCTCAATTATATTTGATTTTATTAACAATTGTATTGAATTATACTGTATTATAGTGTGTTATCGTGCATTCCGATACTGTATTATTAAATGAGTTTGTTTCTCCTCAGATTGTGGCTGCTGTTTTTTTTAATTATTTCTTTTTCTGGGGGGGAGATCCCCTGTTTCCCTTTTCTGGAGGTGCAGATTTTGCAAAAAAGTCCCCCTGCCCCACTAGTGACGGAACCGGGCCGGACAGCCTGTAAACTGGCAACATGCGATGCCCACATGCTCCACCAAGAATGTCTCTGCTTGACAAGGACCTGGAACTGGAGCATTTGCTCTTTAACTCCCAGTACACTGCATGGTGTTATGAGGTGGAATACCAATAACCAAAAATCATAAAACCATGACACTTGCTGTCATGAAGTATTTGTGAATGTTTTGTTAGAAAGCAGAATCATTTATTTTTTCTAAACTCCAGATGAGTTAACTGGACCTTCTTTCAACAAAAGTTATCTCCATTGCTTTGTGTATTTTTTTTTTACTAGGATGACATTCTTCAGACTGTGAGACAAGACTTATGTTTAGAAGACAAAGCAAGAAAGTTTGATTAAATAATTTTATGTTCTTACTAAGCTGTTTTGTATGTGTATAGTGTCTGATCAAAATGCCTGAATTCATCAGATCTAGGGCCTCCAGCATGAGAAAAATGTGGACCTGTTTGAGTGGGTCCATACAAGGGCCATGAGGATGATCAGAGTGCTGTAGCATATCTCCTGTGAAGACAGACTGAGGGAGCCAAGCTTCTTCAATCTGGAGAATGGAGGCTCTAGGGAAACATCATTGTGGAATTCCAATATTTAAAGGGAATACAGGAGGGAAATCAATTTTTTTTTTTTTACACAGGTAGGTAGTGGTAGGAGGACAAAAGGGAGGAGAATGGCTTGAAACTAAAATATGGGAGATTCAGCATTGTGAGCATATGCTGTTTCTGGGAACCAAGAAATACCCAAAAGAGAACGAATATAGTTTCTCAGTGAGCATGCAGGGAGCTCCAATGCTTTCACCAGTGGAGAGCATACAAACTATTACTTCGATGTGTCACATGAACATCTAGAAGGTGCACTGGACAGATGTGCCCAGTTTGTCCTGTGCTCTTTGTTTGATGAAAGCTGTGAAGATAGAGAAGTGAATGCTGTTGATTCAGAGCATGAAAAGACTGTAATGAATGATGCCTGGAGGTTGTTTCAATTGGAGAAGGCTACTGGAAACCCCTGTCAGCCCTTCAGTAAATTTGGAACAGGGAACAAATTGACTCTGGAAACTAGACCACCCAAAGAAGGAATAGATGTAAGAGTTATTGTCATTCTACTTAATATTCATCAAATTTAATGGCTATTTCTGTCTTAGGAAGAGAATTGTTGGATGAGCTGACTTCTCTAGTGGTGAAATTATTTTCAGAAACAGAGAATAAAAATGTCCCTATACCAGAATTTTTTGAACATCCTTTCCAAGAAGAATGTATCAGGCAACTTTACAAAGTGGTACCTATGAAGGACATCACAAATCTTTGTCACATTTCCTATGATCAGGGATATTTTTCACCCAGAGTGTGGTGAGGTACTGGAACAGGCTGCCCAGAGAAACTGTGGATGCCCCAACCCTGGAGATGTTCAAGACCAGGTTGGATGGGACCTTGAGCAGTCTGAGCTAGTGCCTGATTCAGTGGTTGGCAATGCTGCATACTGCAGAAGGGTTGGAACTAGGTAATCTCTGAGGTCTGTTCCAACCCAAGCCAATGTACGATTCTGTGATTATAGAAACAGGTCATAAGAGTATTGTCTATATAGCTTTAAGTTCAGATGTGAGTCTTTGGAAGAACTTCCACTGTGCTTCCAGTTGCTGACATCTTAGTGTAATGTTGCCATTGTCCATCTGTTTTGATCTGTGCTAATCAAGCTAATTTTTTTCCTGTAGTTAGGTATTTTCAAAATAGATGCATCTAATATCAGATGCATTTTGGACAATATAGTTGAAAACACTTCTTCCCCTTCATTTGCTTTTTTTTTTTTTTTTTTTTTTTTTTTGCACGTGATTAAATGCTGATTTCTAGTTCCAAAGCTTTGAATGTTGTCAGAAGTCTTCTTAAGGCTTTGTAAAGGCTGGAGGAAGCGGGTGACCTTCACAGTATTGTTGCCTTTCAGTAAAAGTATATATCCTGTAGATGGTCTAGCATATGATTTCATTTTTGTTGTGTCATGTTGCAGTCTACTTATTCTAGTGAATATGTTGGCTATTTCATCTTCTAGCTATTCAGTGAAGGCATCAACTAGATAGGCCCTTCATTTTTCATGAGAAAGAAAAGTTAACAGCCATTCCTAATGAGAAATATGTATTCTGTGAGTTCTTCTGTAATCTTCCAGCTTACTGCTAGCTTCAGGGAGGAGTTCTCTAACCTGTCCTGGAAATTTTCTATTTCAGATTCCCGTTTATGATACACAAAGCATTGCAAGTCAAAGGGCTAAGTAGATGTGGTTGTTTGTTACTGTATTAGGAAGTGCACAAGGCTAGTGTTGTTTTGAACTCTAACTTTTTGTTCTTTGTTGTTTTTAAGTTTGAGGAAGAAACAGGTTTAGGTATCTGAACTAGGCATTCCACAAAGGAAGGTACTGTAAATGCCTAGAATAATGGAGTTTCTGGAATTAAATGCTTGCGTTCTCACAGATTTTTTTCAGCTTCTTATCTGCTGTGCAAAAAGTTCTGTGTTCAGAATCTCTGCTCTTTCTAAGCTGTTTCCCACAGAATTTGCAAACCCAGGGGCTCATGTAAAGTCATCTTAATTTGTATTAATCATGAGAGACTTGGCTGTGAAATGAGTTTGGTAAAACTGTTGGCTGTCAGCAAGTGCAGTATATGAGTCTAGACTACAGAAAGGAAAGCAAATGCTGATGTGTTAGAACTTACCTACTTTTAGCATCAATAGCCTCATCTACAGTTTTGGTCTGAGAACACTTGTACTGACAAACCTACTGGCACCAGTTGACACCTATTATTGCCAAAAAGGCAATGTCTGTAGGTTGTGTGAGGTTCTGAGACTAATAGAATGACCATATTCCTTGCATGTTGTTGCTTTTAACACAAAACTGAATTGGCTTACTTATCAGTCTTCATATTTTCTTCTCTTTCAGCAGAATTAGTATGTTGGGATTTTGTTTCCTAGTATCTGAACTGTTCAAATACAACCCCTTCATTGTATAGGATTCTAATTTTAGCCCGGTCAAGTAGAGTGGTAATTCAGACTTCTGTGAAATTACTATTTCCACAATTACAATAGAAAGCAGGAGTTCCTGCCCTTTGCTCTAACATTTTTCTACGTTTTGGATTTTGCTATTGTGACTTCTGTGGAAACCATAGGTCTTAATTAGAAATGTAAGCTTAAAAAAGACATCACCAATTGCATTTTATCTTTTGGTTCCAAATATAGCTTATTTCTTCATATGTACTGTCATGCGTGTATATCAGTTTAAATTCCGTGTTCTGAATATGACCCAGGATAGTAATGCCAAGATAGGGTAGTGATTCACTTGTGTAAGTCTCTAAATTTTGTTCAGCATCAACTCAGAAACTTTGAAGATCTGGAACTCAGTTTGGAGTCAGTGAAACAGTTCTAATTTAATCAGATCTTTTTTTCCCTTGGGTGTCATTCTGATTGCTTCCCGGTCGCCAGGAAACACAGTATGCCTGAGTACTGGCTCATAAATAAATGTGGTTATATTTTAGGATATTGGAATAACCTTTAAAATTTACTGTGTACACAGTAAATCTGTGCTTGCATTCAGTTAGACTTTGCTCACTGTTGTGATAATATATGCGAGTGCTCTCCAGTAGCCAGAATATTATGAGAGTTCTAGTTAGTTAATATAAGACTAATAGGATGTTTGAATTGGCATGGAATTAGGTCTCTGACAAAAGATTTAGATGCCAGTCTAAGTGATGGCTTGTTAATTAAATGTCTAAATGTCTTTGTTAAGACCTTGAGAACTAGACTTGATTCATAAAGCCTTTTCCAAAAAATGTTTCAAGTGCTAGAAGCTGAAAAGAATGAATTGAATAGAGAAAGAGACCTTGTCTTCCTCTAATACCAGTGGATTTGTGTATTGCTTTATTTGCATGAAAAAGTGCATGACTGTCTTTATACTATTCCAAGTCTCTCTCTTAATTTTATTGTAAGCAAGATGCTCAGATCTTTTCGTTACTAATGAAATAGGGCCTTCAATAATACAAAGGTAGTGAAGAGTCCATGTGGCAGTCTAGTGTGTGTGCATCGAGGAAGACTTGAAACTAGTTGACAGCAAAGTGTGGTGGTAATTTGCTATGCTGATTATTTTTGAGGTTACTTGGGTACTTTAGAATGTTCTATCTAACTTTTTAGAAGAATATTGGAAAAGCATTTGCCTTTGGCATGCTGGTTACTATGACTAGCTTTGCATTAACTTTCCACTATTACATTCTTGCCTTTAAAGTCAATTGCCCTGAAAGTAGATAGCGTAGGAACATACAAATTTGTTCTTTGTTTGCTGAGGTTTTCACTACTTCAGACTTTTCTGACTTGTGACTTGCAAGTGTTGGAGTTCTTT
The DNA here is from genome assembly GCA_002909625.1 of Bambusicola thoracicus. Lineage (NCBI taxonomy): Eukaryota > Metazoa > Chordata > Aves > Galliformes > Phasianidae > Bambusicola > Bambusicola thoracicus. The sequence continues at coordinate 21,471 of PPHD01003230.1, forward strand.
GCAAAGGCAGATAGTTGTCCGTGCAGGCAGTTGGTCTACACTTCCACTGCTTGAAAAATTTTATTCAATTCATTTTCAATATCAATGGAATAATAAACATACATGGATAGTGCTTTTTATCATTCATACTTCTGCTCTGTATGTTTCAAATTATTTTATAATTATTTTGCAGGAATCTCAGAATTAACCAATGTTAGCCAAACCTCACGTCTATAAAGGCATAATTCCTGTCTGGAGCAACACTGCTCCCAGCCTTTAGACTGTTACTGGGTATGTAAGCTGAAAGGTAAGGTTGGCAAATGCTAACAATGAGCTTTGTGAAAACATGTGCTCTTTGAGAGATGAAAGTAAATAAAAGAACATGACGCATCTGCCAGAGGTAGACTTGAAAGCCCATGCATTTGTAGCTCACTTGTCTTTTAGTGAACTCATACTGTACAGCCTTTTGTGGAAGTGTTTAAACTTCATAGCTGTAGTCATGCTTTAGTTTGTGACCAAAGTGTAGGTGTAACTTAATATGTAGTGAGCGCTTGTCTGGGCATTCCAATCACATCACTCATCCAGGTGACTTTAATCACATACGTATTTGCTCACATGATGGATGAGTATCATGCAATGAATGCTACATTGCATTTTTTTATATGACATGTTTGGTCACAAGATAGGGTAAAAAAATTCAGGGAGATCAAAAAAGTAGGAAGTGAGAAAGAGGCACAGTTTATCCACAGTCTTAAGAATAGTTCAGTTCTTGATGGTTCTGTTACTGCAGAAGAACTTTGTTCATGTGACAGAAGAGATTTTTGTCAATGACATCCAATCTTTCCTGTTGTGTCATCCTTGTCAGAACAAATATCTACGGTGAAGATTTCTTTGTTCTGCCCCCTGGAGTAATTACCTTGAGAAACAAACCCCTTCCATTCTATTAGAAAATGATTAAAATTCTTGGGACCTCAGTACAAAATTTGCCATGGTAATGTTTTATTTGAAATCTTTATTTCTGTGAAATATCACATCTTATGGTTGCTAAAGTTCAATCAGGAATGCTCATTATGAGGTGAATTTAAACTGAAATGGTTTGACTTCCAACATGAAAATAATATAAATTCCAGTTGAAGATTCTGTGTTAGTTATTACTCTTTGAGAACTGTTCTGTATAAGTCAACTAAGCAAACCATTTTGAGGAGAAAGTTCTAATTATTGATTGTGGTTTTCCTTGAATCTCAGCTGTTTTAGGTTATTGTTCTAGCTGACTTGGGAATCTTTGAAGATGCTTTTTCTTTATTCAGGATCGAAGTACTGGGAACATATGCTAGGGGAAAAAATGGAATGTGTTCTTTTACTACACGTACCAATAGAGAGAGCTTCTCTCAATATGGTTGTGATTGTTTTAAAGATTTTCCTCTACATATCCATAGGGTTTGGAATCTGAAATAGAAAATGTAGCTGTAGTCAATATGGTACCTGAGACTTTCAAGAGAGTTGCACTATTAGACACGTCAGCTGTGCAATTGTATTTAATGCGTGCAGTTTCATTATCTTGATCTTCTAAACTGGGTAGCTGATGGTCCTGGGTCCAAGCTGGTGTTACAGAAATAAAGACTTGGATTCTAAAAGATAAACAGAAAAACTCATAGGGTCTCCTCCTGTATGCACCAACACCATAAACCCTCATTTTGAAGTGGCAGATTTCAATTTTGAAAACATCCACTAAGATATGCACGAGAGAAGAAAAAGATGTTTAGTATGCAACCAATGCCTAAAGGATTGTGTCACAACCAGTTCCCTGATGGACTGAAACCCAGGTTACCCAAGGCTGCTTATTTTAATGTAATAAATAAGCTGATGAGAGTAACGCTTCAAAAAAAAAAAAAAAAAAAAAAAAAAAAACCTAACCCAAAAGTCTTACATAAGTCATTACACTTAATTAATATGGGTATGAGCAAGAAAACTGTGCTGGCCAGGTGTCTCTGGGATGCTTTGTACTACATAGGATCGTGTCCGTACTGTAGGAGTGCTGCTTCCCAAGAGTGTTATCTCTGTATTCACAGAATTTAACCAGTGGTGAAGCAAGTTCTGATCCTGAAGGAAAAAAAATCTGGAGGACTTCCTTTCCAGATTTTAACAAGCAGTCAGCTAAATCTTTATACTGTAAGACTCGACTATAATTATTGCAGCACATTGATTGTATACACATTGCAAAGAATTATGTTCTTGGGGGACTAAATCAATTGTGCATTCAAAGCCCACTGTGAGTCTGCAGTATTCAGTATGACCTCTATACAAAAGATACAATACATTAGAAAAGCAGTGTTCCTTAAATGAATGCCTTGTTTCACCTTGTGGACTTAAAGATGAAACAAAGTATTTTTAAGCTCCCACTGAGCTTTTGTGATTTCATTTATTACACAGATATTAGGAAGTTCAGTTTCAGTTTGTCTAACTTCTGGCTACTGGATCCCTGTAAACTTCTGTGACAGATTTGGAAATATTTTCAACATACAAAAACAAAAAAAACCACCTTTTTTCTAACTGATTAAGCTGCACTCTGTAAACCATATAACTAAATCTTACTTATCAGATTGAGCCATTTTGTGGTCCTGTTGTGAGCTCTTTGATACTTTCTGTTCTGTACTAAAACGGGGATTTTATTTTTTTTGAGATTTTCAAGAGAAATGTATGTATGCTCAGATTCTTTGTCAACAATTTGTTTTGTAGTGGGCGGTTTTTAGATTGATCTTTAAATAGTTGTCACTGAAGAGCCTCTGGGGCTCAAATATGAGAGTTTAAAAGATTGTAATTAAAAGCTGTGACTGAGGAAGATCTTTGTGGTGTTTCTATACCTTGTCATGGTATTTTCTTAATGCAGCACTCTTTAAGGATTTTTCCTGTAGTTGCCTATAATGAAGTGAATAGCTAGAACTTTTCTGTCTCTGTGAACACGGAAGATGATGGTTAGCATACCTTTTTGTAAAAGGTCTTTGCTTACAGGATTCCACAGAAGTTGACCTTTTCTCCTTACCAATATCCCGGGTATAGCACATGTTGATGGCCTTCAGCTAAATAGATTTTTAACTGATTTATTACTGCTGAAATGTCAGAATGCTTACAAGAAATCAACTCTTGCATTAAGAACATCTGGTTCAAACCAAACAAAGGAAAGACTGAAAAAGACGACTGTGAAGAAAAAAAGTAAATATTCCAACAACATGACAGAGCTTCCATTTCTCAGAGTGGTATGAAGTTCTGGGATGCTCACAGGTTGCCTATAAAGCTCAAATAACCATGTAGCGTTGTGTTCCTTTTGGTGACCTCTTGTCAACCTCAGTATAGTCAGGAACTGAATCTGATTATCCATTTGCGTATTTGTTAATCTATTTGTCATTTGCAGATGTGAATGCCATCTTATAGGTGATGCAAAATGCAAGAAGTGTTGCTCTGTCCTGTAATTCTGGCCACTGTAGCTTTTCTCTGTGTTTTTTTTTTTTTTGTCTGTGTATTTATTTTCTTCTACAGGGTCTGACTCTGAATCAGTTTTTGAGCAGCTGGTGATTGTGCAGCCATGGGTAAGAATGTAAATCAGTCAAAAGCTGAGCTACAGCTAAGAACAGAGTATGCTAAGATAAAGTGTTTTGTTCACATAAGGTCACTCTAGTGAAGATAAGACAGATCCAGAGCCTGGCACTCCCTGTGAAACAAAGGGAAATATAAAATTCTTGATCTTTCTGTAAATGTTTAATCTTTTTCTGCTCTAGAGACCAGTTAGAGAAGAAAGGAAAAATAAAATGGATTTCCCTTAGGGAAAAGATCTTATTATGAAACACTTTCTCTGGAAAATCCTAGAAGTACGCTAGATATGGACTCTCTTGCAGAATGTATTCAGCACTACAGATGCTCCAAAAATTGAGTAAATCTTTAGCTTGCTGAGGATTTGGAATGAGCAGATGGGCACATACATGAATCAGTGAGGTAGAATAAACCAAACTTAAAAGTCAACTCAGGCTTTTCTGAGTAATGTGAACTTACTTTCTGAACGTATTACAGACAAATGATAATTTCCTAGCTTGCAGCTAGGAAAAAAAAAAAAAAAAAAAACACCTGAAAACCAAGGAACTTTTCATACTTCTCCAAATTTTTGCAGGAGGCCAGCCTTTTAGTGGACTGAATAAATACCATCAGTTTTGATTTGTTGCACTTCTTTTATTTGGCTGAAACAGCTCTTTGTAAAGGACTGCTGTATTTGTACATATACAAAAATGTTTGAAAAATAATGCAGATCATTAGTGCGGGATAAAATGAAGATATCTGCAGTATGTTTGAGAAGGTGTGAGCTGATGTAGTCACATTTTGAACATCTGTGTTGCCTTTCATCTGAAGTAGAGCAGAGTATTGATCTGACTTATTCCTGGTGTCTTTGAATTCAGGCCCAGGTTACATAATTCATTTTGATTATATTTGAACAGAAAAAATTCTAGTAAAGACTTGTATTCTAAGGTCAATTAGAAGTGAGATCTCATAAATGTTGTGCTTTGTTACTGTTGAAAGAGCCTAAAAAAACACAGTGGAAAGGCTGAAAAAGTAACATGCATCTTGCTAAGAAAGAAAAAACCTCAAGGCGTGGCTGGAATAAAAAGTGGTAATTACAACACATACAGTAAGCTACTTTACATGCTTGAAAAGAGCTGTAGCAGAAAAAATGCAATGCAGGGATACTGTGGCATTCTTAATTAGAAGATGAGGAAACCATAGTAAATGGAACACAAAGCCAGTGTCAGATGGGGTTCCTTGTCACAGAATCACTGGGGTTGGAAGGGACCTTGAGATTAGAGTCTAACCCCCCTGCTAAAGCAGGTACCCTACGGTGTGTTGCAGAGGTAGACAACCAGACAGGTCTTGAATATTTCTGTAGAAGACGACTTCACAACTTCTCTGGGCAGTGTGTTCTAGCTCCATCAGCCTTCCTGTAAAGTTGTTCTTCCACATGTTAGTACAGTGGTGCTTATGTTCAACTTTTAGGCCATTACTACTCCTCCTATCATTACACACCACTGAGAGGAGCCTGACCTCATACATTTGCCTTCCGTGTCCCTTTAGTCGTTTATAAACATTTGTCAGATGCCTTCTCAGTCGTCTTTTCCTCAGGCTGAACAGACCCAGGCTACTCAGCCTTTCCTCATATGGGAGATGCTCCAGGCCCTTTATCATCTTTGTTGCCCTCTGATGCAATCCTTCTAGGAGATCCCTGTCTCTTTTGAACTGGGGAGCCCAGAGCTGGACATAATATTCTAAATGTTGCCTCACCAGCGCAGAGTAGAGGGAGAGGATTGCCTCTCTTGACCTGCTGGCCACACTATTTAACGCACCTTTTATACCTCAGGTAGAAGAATGTGTTTGTGGGTAGTCAAGTTTGCTTGTATTATAATTTGCTATATAAAACTCTTCCATTATTGTTCTTGTACTGTGTTTAGAGTATCTGAGTAATAATCTTCAGGTACTGGAAGGCCATTATAAGGTCCCCCCCAGAGCCTTTTCTTCTGAGGAGAGATCCATCTCTTTTAGTCTGTCCTCATAGGGCAGGTGTTCCAGCTCTGATCATCTTCGTGCCCCTCCTGTGGCCCTGCTCCAACAGCTCAGTGTCCTTGTGTTGTGGGCTCCAGAGCTGGACACAGTACTCCAGCTGGGGTCTCATGAGAGCAGAGCAGAGGGGCAGAGTCACCTCTCTTGACCTGCTGGTAATGCTTTTCTTGATGCAACCCAGGATATGGTTTGCCCTGTGGTCTGCAAGCACACATTGCAGGCTCACATTGAATCTTTCATCAGCTGACATCAGCATTTCCAAATGCTTCTCAGGTCAGTTCTCAAGCCATTCTCTGCCCAACCTGTATCTGTGCTTTATCTGATTGACCTGTGACACCTTACTGGATCTAACTCATGAGCAAAGTGAAGCACTACTTGTCCTTAAATCTTTTTTTTTTTTTAATTTGCAACAAGAAACCTGCATGCAGATGGAAAAAATTACTGAGAAGGAAGAAAGCATGAGTGGGAAATATCTCCAGAGTACAGTATTTCCAAACAAATTGAGGAACTGGCAAACAATAGCATTACCTAGTAACGGATGTAAGGAACAGGTGATAGCTTTCTGTAAATCTAACTTATTTATGAGATTATTAAACAGAATACGTTTGTGTAATTTTCTCATTCAACTTATGTTATGTTATATAACTTTCTGATTGTTGAATGACCCTGTGCAAGACAGATGTTTATGGAGGAATCTTCTCAGGCTCAGGAACTTGTAGCACAGCCTTCTGAAAATCAGAAGTGAAATTTTGTATGTTAGCATAACAAAATCTTACAAGAACAACTTACTGTCTGATTCTCTATATTCAGGTCAGAAATTTTTTGTTTATTTCTGTAGGACCAGTGTCAGGAAAGTTGAGTGCAGGTGGTCTGAATGATACATTAGGAGCAGAGGGTTTTTTCTCCATTCTTTTCTGCATGTTAATGAGAAAGATGGTGTTATGGTTTCTTGATCCTTACGAAGCCTTTTCTTCTGATAGTTTGAGATCATTGTACGGGGAAATAACATACGGTACTTCTCAAAGAAACCTGATGGACAAACTAGGAAGATAGCACTACACCATTAAGAAATAATGCTGATAGAGCATGTTACGAGAATCAGAATTGTGTGTACATAGAAACTATTCCTGGTCTTAGTCATGTGATAAGGACAAGGCTCAGAGGGAACAATGCTCAGTTTTAGTGTAGTAGTGAGAAGTGAAAGCACCTTCACAATTTCCAAGGCAGTGAAAAGCAGAGAGCACGTTCTGCTCTAGTGATTTTTAAACTGAAGTTGAAGGAGGCAGCCTTTGGTTATAGCAGCTGCTGTAATAGTTTGAGTTCTGTATGTAGGTGAAATTTGAATATGTTAAACAGATGTAAAGTGTTTTCAGTGTATTTTGTTAATAAAGTCTGCTTATACCGCCTTTCTAGAGATGGCAAACTGATCTAAGTCAACGTGTAAAACTTCTGTAAGGAATGAAGTTCTGAAGATGGTTATCTTCTAAACTCCTGACACTGTGTTTCACATTTGTGAATAATAACTACAGTGCCTGGCAACAGGGAGAGAGAGAGTTTGGTTCCTTATCCTACCCGCTCACTGTGCTGAGACTCTGAAACAGTGCTGTGCATGAGAGATCAATAAAAGTGGGATAACAATTGTTTTAAAAATATGAAATAGTGGAAAGAACTGCTGGGGAAGAGGGTACACTGAAAAGAGGGAGGTTGGAAAGACACAGGACCATTTATGGTAAAACTGTCTAAAATCAGAAGACTTCTCGCATTTTCTGATGTAGTAGTCTTGATTTTTACGAAACAAGTATATGTTTGGGAGAATGTCTTCTATGTTTTTAAAAATGTGTGGGTCTCAATCTGCTGAGAGCTTCTATTTGGTGTCACTTATTAGATTCGGATGACAAGTAAGGAAGTTTAAAAACAAGCTTGAGTTTATGGCTAAAATTATTTTTGGTCTCAAACTGGGTTTGTACATATGTATGAATTTGAAAGTAGGGCACAGATTACATCAAATATTTTATGAAAAGATTGATAGTTGGTCTGCTGGAGCACAACTCCTGCCTGCCTTTTTGCTGCTCTAGGTGTAGCGCAGGAATCTGGTTCAAAATAATATGAAGAACTGCATTCTGAGCTGATGAAACTGGGGTAATGATTTTTTGACACTCAAACTTCGTGTCTTTGGGATTTAATAGCTTACAGTGCAGAGATTTTGTTCTTTTTATTGGCCTTGAAGTTGTACTGAGCATGTCTTGCTTGATGTGTCTTGGTTTATGGCACTGGTATCTTCAAGAGAATGAGAAAACCAATGTGTTCTTTATGCTTCATAGTTTATTTTGACTAGCTATTTTCTGAGTCTAAGCAAGGCTTTCCCCTGTACAATTCTTTTCAGAGCTTTTTTTTTTTCCCTTAATCTGAGAGTCTGACCTTTCTAAATCAAATACTGTTTTATTGGTGTCTGTTCTATTAGATGCCAATACTGTACATTAAAAATTAGTTTTGAAATGGAATGGAGTATGTATCACAGTACATCATTAGTTTAGTGCATATTGGTTTTTTGCACAACTGCAGTACACAGAACGAGGAAGATTTTTATTATTGCTGTATACTAGGCTGAATCTCATTTAATGTTGGATTTTGCATCAGAGGCAAGTGCACAGGAAATATAAGTTGCCGTTTTCAAATGAATCAGAATAGAATAGACATCACTATGAGGAAGGAAGGGAAAGCTTTGTCTCCTACTCAGCTGTCATGTTGGCAGAATGTATTAGAGAATCTGGGCTTCTGCTTAAGCTCCACTTCTTCCATGAATAAATATAGAACTTCATGCTACTGAGCAGTGAATCTGACATTTCTCTTCAGCATGGAGTTCACTCAGACTCGAGTGAAAGAAGAGTACCAGACTAACCAGCGCCAGTACTAACAATCTTTTCACAGACCAAGGACCGTAGTTTTTCAGAGTTGCAGAAAATGCAGCATGATGTGTGTAAATGAATGTATTCCATTATGTAGCCTTTGGTCCTCAGTATTCACATTTTGGACACTAGAAAGTAGTAGTGAAAATCATTTGCTACTTCTCAAACTTAATTTTTAGGTTAGCAGTATGCATTTTACTTGAAAGCATTGAGAACTATTTATTCTCTGGCATCATTCTCTGATACTAGCACACTGAAATTAGTTATAAACTGCAACGTGACTGAAATTTACAAACATGATTTAAAACCATTTCTTGATGAATTCTGTTGGTATGTGACTTGTTGCTTATATTTCAACATCTTCTCCAGTGATGAGTGTTGAGATATGTATATTTAAGTGTAATGCTTACTCTGACCTAAATGATTTTAGGATAGAGAAAGCCACACAATAACAGCTGGGAGCACTTTGTTCGGCTTTTCTGAAGAACTGAGGTATATATGTCATGGTAAGTTGACTTTAGATCTCATACCTGGCTAGGTTATAAGCTTGAAGCCTATTAAGAGTAATATGATAATTTGTTACAGCTGGGGGATTATTAATTCCGTCTCTGTAGTATATCCAAGTCTAAGAAGAAACTGATCAAAAGATCAAAAACTAAAAGGATGTCAACTATTTCTGTAGTTGAAGGTTTGTAACAGTGGTAACAGAAAAAAATCACATAGCCTGAACTGCCTTGAATGTTGTCCTGCTAACTTTACTCAGGATGCTTTATCACCAGTCAGAGTCTCTGTAGTTAGGCACACTGATGAAGTCAGAGGATTTCATGTGTTGCCATGTTGAAGCCAGCACGAGGTGACGTTATTCTGCCTCTTCAGTCCTGAAGGTTGGCTGGTAGAGAGCATCTTTCCTGAGAGTGGAGTATTGTCTTCTATGACTGGAAAAAATAAGCCAGGAAAAAAACAGCGGAGGTGGACGTTCTAGTACTAAAGTATGTGGTGCAATTGCTTACATTCATACATAGCGCTTTAATTTTGCTCAGTCCCGACCGTGAGGTGTCATAAGCCTGCTACTTCCACACAAATAAAAGCAGTTATGAAAAGAATGAAGTTTCCTCAGGCATGTGAGGATGTATGCCTTTGATGAGCTACTCTACTCTTATGTCCACTTGCATAAATAAAGAACGCCATAATTTACGTGGAATGCCACGGGGAAGAAGGGCACTGTTTGTCTTCGGTTAAGAAACAGTTGCTCTTTTCCTAATGTGATGTATTTGGTGCTGTTTGTTGTGAAGTTGGAGTGCACGGCTGATAGATGTGCTTGAGAACACATCTTCTAGAGAATTAAAAGGCTTTAATGCATTTTTTTTTTTCCCACAAAGCTGTCTTTTACATGGAGCTGCATTTTTTCAATGAGCATCCTTTTTATTACCTGTTATCTGTGTAATGTTTTTGAAGTGAAGGACAGTGAAGTGGAAGACCTGAGATTTGGCAGTTACTGCTGCCTCAGCTGTTGGGCAGGGCTCCGTCTTCTCCATCAGTACTTCCTTACGTCCTTCTCCTGGGAGGGATACAGTTCTGGGAGGAAGTTCTAACATCGTTTCACAAGTGGATTTGTTCTGTTCTCTTATGTGGTTTTTGTCTTGTTTTCTAACATTCATCACTGAACCGGTTCTTGTAGTCGTTTGGTACAACTTAAGTATGTGCGTATTTGGTCTGCTGATAAATTACCGTGTAACCACAGCTCTGTACCAGAAAAGCACATGAAAACGGTATTTTTCCGAGCCACGCGAAGTCCGAGGCAGCCTTAGAAGCTGCGCGTGCGGTGCCTCTCCAACGAGCAGCGCTCTGTGTCTCTGTGCGAGCCGGGTGCCGGTGCGTTAGCTCCGGCTGCAGTACGAGAGGGACGCTACGTGAGGGGAGCGTTCCGTGGGGTGAGGCAGGACTGCGGGCCATGCGGTGCCCTGCGCTGACAGAAGGGCCGGCGGTCGCCGCAGAGGCCGCCTTTCCGCGGGCTGCCCGCAGCCGAGCGGCGCATCTGCAGCCGAGCGCGGGGTGCGCCCGCCCGGCACCGCGGCGCGGCGCTAACAAACGCCGTGTCGCGCACCGCTGCGGCGGGGCCGGGCCTGCCGCGGGAAGGTGCCCTTGCCGTGGTTCCGCAGAGGCCGCACCGTTCGCGCACGGCCCCGCGCCCCGGCCCTGTTGGCGGCGGTTGGGCGGCGGTCGGGGCGGGGGCGCAGCTGTTCCCCGCGGAGGCGGCGGCGGGGGGGCGGGCACATCCTCAGAGCGCTCCCCGCCATTGGCCGCGCCGCC
>PPHD01003231.1:0-32255 GCA_002909625.1 Bambusicola thoracicus
GCATCTATTTTAACAAAGGCTTTGTGAGGAGAAGAGGGCTGTGACAGTAACGTAGCCCTCAGGATGAACTTCCACTGTATTAAGCAGTGGTAGAATGTTAATAAGAGAACTGTAACAGGAAGACATTGTTTTGTAGCTAGCTGTTTCTCAGCCTTTTCTCTCTTCCCACAGTTTTTTTTTTTTCTGTGACAGGGATAGATGTCCTCTTCTTTTCAGCATATCTTCATTTCCTGTCTTCTTGAAATAGGTTTTGTTACTTCTTGAACCTCTCTGCTTAGATGTTTGAATTCTGCTGTGCTGACAGCTTGCCCCCCTCCATCCTGCAGTGCACACTTAGAGCTGTTATACTTGTGGTGTTACAGAAGAGAAAAAAGAAAATGAAACAAAAATTAAAATTAAAAGAAAATTGAACACAAAATTAAAAAGAACATTGTGGCCTCCTGAGAATAAAGGTTCACCTGTTGTCTAGAAGTATTGGAATTAACCATTTGTATTCCTATACAGAAAAATCTGTTTAGTCCTGCGTGAACATATATTAGGATATGACGTTAGTAGTAAAAATAGAACATTTTATATATTTTTAAAACTGTTTTGCTCAGAAAATGAAATGTTAATGATGCCCGAAGTTGCTGTTAAAGTTCAGAAAGCAACTGTGTTCTTTCATGGATCTCAAATGACTCTTTGAATAACCTAACAAGCTGACTTCGAGTCACAGCTGTTATCCTTGCATATTGCTTTAGAATCTAGTTCTATAAATCTGCATTCCAGTGCATTTTACTCTGTGTCTGTGGTTTCAGTAAAAGAACAGCTGAAAAATGTGAATGATACTTCTTAAGAAGCACCTTCACTTCAGGGCTAAAAGAACATGTTTGAGTGTTGCATGGTTATGTACAGATGTGCTTTTGTCGATGGGTGTAGGGGTTGTAGGAGAGTAAAGATGAACTGCATGGGAGCTTTCCTTTAGGTCTGAAGTGGAAAAAGGAGCAACTGATTCTGCGCTACAATCGTTCTCTAGGGCAGAAAAGCTATTGTGCACTGTAGTAAGAAATTGGTTTTTGAATTGTAATTCGGCTTGAGGACTGAAATAATGTTAAGAGAATGATGGAATTATGTCTGTGATAAAAGGAAATATGTAGACGTGTAAAATTGTCAAATGCTATATATAGATATATATATATCTGAGCTCAGAACAACTTTTAAATGTCTGAAAATAATATTAATAAATCAGCTGGGACTGCTTCCTAAAATCTGAAATAAAATGCAACATATTAAAGAGGGATATAAAACACTTTCCAGTTATGTTCTCCCGAAGTCAGCGCTTCTCAAAGAAAGCAAATACTGGGCTTTGGCTTAAATATTTAAAGCAATCTTCTCGTGTCAACTTCTAGTGTACAAGATGGTGAGGTTAATTAATCTGAACTTGTTCTGTGAGATGGTGCCATAGAAATGCCAACATTTCTTCATCCCCTTCTAATTCTGCTGCTGTTTTATTTAATAACAGGGATAAGAAGTTCCTTTTAGGAGGTCTGTCAGACTTGTTTCACTTCGTACAACACTAAGCCCAAATCTGCATCCCACTCAGTTCTCTCTGAGACTCAGAGTCGTGGCAGTGAGTATTTCCTGTCACCCCAAACTCACGCTCTGACAACTTGCAGTGGCAGTGTTGGTGTCTACTTAAAAAAACACACAAAGCAACCAAGCTTTAAATTCTTAATAATGGTGTGTCTGAAGATAGAGGTTTCACTTTTGGTCTTCTAGTGAGTAATGCACTGAAGTATTGACTCACTTAAAATGTACAAGTATTGCATTGGAAAAACAGTGTGAGTTCTACACGTGCATAGAAACTTGTGTTTTTCATTCTTGAGGGCTTTTTTGTGGTTCACGATTACAGAAATATTTTCAATCTTTCTAAATGTGCTTTTTGCCAACAGCCTGCAGATGTATTATTGAAACAGTGTGATAAAGATGCAGATGTCGATGGAGAAAATAATAGTGAAAGGTAGGAACTTCCCATTTATCACTTATTTGGCAGAATGTGTAAGTTCAGTTTTGAGAACATAAGAAAATCCATTTGGGAAGAGAAACAAAAAAAGATTATTTCTTTAAAATATTTTGGCATAGTGTATCACTCTGCCATTTGGGAATTAATGCTGGTAACAGTAATTAGCCAGAAAATATTAAGTTCATATGCAATTGAGTTCAGCACCAATTGGAGCGTTCAGTTGGAGTGCATTTGTTTCAAAATATTTATTCCTGGTTTGAGCTGTTTCTACTTCAGGCTGTTTGAAGTCCAGTTGCTTGTTTCCATGTTTCAGTTGGTAATTGTGAAGAACAGAGGGCCTCACCCCCCTGCCACCCACAAACAACCTAACTTTTGCTCTCCAGAAGTTCTAGTGATCACTTGAAGGAAATCAATTACATATCGGTTAAAAGTGGATACTGTACATAAGAATGAAATGCGTTTAAAATGATAACTGTCTGTTTTGTTTTTAGGCAAAATAGTATTTTGGTTGATGGCAATGATAGAATATCTTCAGAAATGTTTCTGGTAAGATGATAATTTCACCTATATATGCAACATCTTATAAATGTAAATACAGTCATGCAAAAAAAATCCCAGTAAATGTAGCTCTTAGTAATCTGTGTTGTGTGGGTTGGGTAGCCATAGAATGTGCAAAATCTGTCAGATCTCATTGTCCAGCTTTTTGGAAATTTTGGGCAACACAGCAAGCTTATGCTTGTGCATCTTGTGTAAGAAATACTTTGTTATGCCAATCATTGCCTAATACTGTGGGAGGGAAAAAGAAGCTTGTTTACAGTTCCGTTTGAAACTTGGGAGCACCTTACTTGAGTAAGGAAATAATTATTTTTTTTCAAGAGTTTCCAGAAGTGCCAGGAGTAGCACTAAAGAGTTAAGTGGTTTTCAGTTGCTTAATAAGAATGAAATTGTTCTGTGCTGTTATTTATATACAGGATTCAAGTACCAAAGCTTGTGATCTCAATGCAAATACTGATTCGGAGGTGTCAGGGGATGGTGACGTTTATGTTCCTGAGGAAGCTCTGAGTGTCCAAGTACCACGTTTAGATCTGAAGAATGCATCTGATGGTGACAAATGGGAAGGTAACTTTTGCCCTTTAATTCACAATATACACAGTGGGTTAGAATACATGAAATGCTTTACAAGTAGGAGAAGCAGTCTGGTAACTTATACACTTTAGCTTCATCTGTATAAAACATTCCTATATGACTTGACCAATTTTACTGTGTTTAGCATAGGTCCCATCTTGTTTCAGATCTTTTCTGCAACTTAGAAGGGACTTCAATAATACTTAAAAAAAAAAAAAAAAAAAAAAAAAAGCTAAAGAAAGCAAAAGAGCCTAAGCTTCATACAAAAAATGTTGTTTGTGTATTTTTCAAGTGACTTAGGATTCTCTGGACTCTCTCTTACATGAGTCCTTACAAATACTTAGTCTGATTTTTATGATACAGTGATATTCACGTTGAATTTTGTGATTTTTTTTTTTTCCAATCCAAGTTACTGAAGTTCACATACTAGCTGAATTTGGCATAAAATAGTTGAACTACTAAGCTTAGGCATTTACATTTGATTTAGTCTGACAAGTCTGTTGGTTGTCTTGTCTTGAGCATCAGAAATGTCCAGTGACAAGGAAACCAATACTGGACAGCTTGAAACAGCCTACATTTTCAAATACAAGTTGCAATCAATATGATTCTGGGAAAGCAAGAAGTATGAAATATTTATGATCTTATTCTTTATGGCCTTCAGGTGTAGCAAGCCCTTGAAGTTATGACTTGATTGAACTTAGTTGCTCAAATACGTGGAAATGACTGCTTGTGCTGTCCTTCTACTTGTATAAAAACGTAACTTCTCTGTACTCTAACCACAGCAAAACACTTGCTGATAATCTTTACAAAGTACTTGTCTTTTTACATGTTCTTTATATGCTGTTCTTCTTCTGTCATGTTGAATCATCTGAATCATCAGTCTGCACCTTACAAACAAAAAGTCCACTTGTTAGTTTGTTTAGGGTATTGTGAACAGTCACCAACAGGAGGATGACCCCCATTCCCTTATTTTCAATGCAAAATGGTAGATTTCATGCAGGTTTACTACCCGGGGATTATGTTTAACTTCCAACAGGCGGTTCCAGTGACAGCTATTTTTTTGTGACGCATTTAAAATGTCATCATTAAGCATCAATAAGGCACCAGTAACAAAGAATGGCTGCAGTTACTTTTATCTTGTGATAGAGATATTAAACTTAGTGAAGTAAACTATGTACATTTGAGGTATAGCAGTGCAGTGTGAAACTGTAGCATGCGAGCACATAAAGCTCCCACAGCTCAAATAATGGTAACTTAAAATAACTGAATTTGTCACCAAAGTTGGCTGTTTTCCAAATGAATTCCCTGCATGAATCCATACTTCGCTTTTAACCCTTTAGAAATGATGAGGTTTGTAATTTGATTCACTTACAGTTGTGAAATACTTGCTTTATGCTGTCAGTATTTATTTACACTGCTTACTTGCATGTTGTGTTTCGTTACAGTCCCCGTGTTAACCTTTAGTATGTGTTTAATACATGTTCTCAGTACACTTGTGGATTCCGTTTTCATTATTTCTTTAAATCTGTTCATAAAAGTTACTTTGGTTTTGCTTATCCAAATACATGTATATCTTTACTTCAAAGAGAATGTAGGATATCTGTATGAATTTACGTTACGTGATTCTCAGTAGTAAAATCATGGTATTTTGCAAGATGTGGTATTTGCATGTGGTGTCTAGTCTTCAATCCTTTTTAGAATGGCTGTTGGGATCTCAGGCACTGCAAGTCCTTGTAGCATTCTGTTCAGCTACATTGGCTTTGTAAAGAAACCTGCTAGTCCAAATCTTTCAAAAGGTTTGGATTATTAAATCCTATGTGATGGCACCTTTAAAGACTTGTAATCATTGGGGCTCTTGAAAATGAGCACGAAATGCTTGCTGCCTTAATGGGGGAAATGCAGATTGGTTAATCTGTGTTTATTCTGCATTTGTTCTCTTTTTGAAAATTACTGCCATCTCTTATTACAAGGTATGAGCAGAACTGTGTGTAGAACTTGTTCTTTGTTACTGTGAAGATGCATGAGACTCTTATTAAATGGCAGTAAGTCTTTACTATTTCTGAGTCAGTTCTGTAAACCTTTTTGGTAAACTGTTCAAACGTACGAAGTCCTGAGCATCCTTACCTGCCACTGCCATTGCCTGGGAGTTGAGAGTGTTCAGGGCCTGGCTCAAAAGATGGGATTTTTTTTCCCTGGTACTGTATCTTCCTGCTTTACATGTTATGTATGGTTTGTTCTGACTGTGCTGTGTGTTCACTTTAGTATTTTTGCCATTCTTTTTCATTTTATTAGCGCCATGCCCTATCACTTTTCCCCTCATTGATTTCAAAACAATGCATCTGCAGAGAGAAGGGGAGGGTAAGTATGGTTCGCCATACATTCAGTTATCTGCCTTTTGATAGTTTATGGTTTGCTTTCTGACTAACCCTTCACCTGCTGTCCCTTATCTTGGCAATGTTGTGATTTGCAGTATTTTTTCCTCCTTAAGGGCCCCCTTTATCTTGTACTGCATAAGCAAGCAAGATTCTAGCCTAACAAAAAAATAAAAGAAAGAACAAAAAACTCCCATAGCAAAACTGCCGTAATTCTTAGTGAATGCTGTCTGGAAAGCAGGTACAAGGGTTACCACTTATTTGTTTATTTTTCAAAGATTACTTTGTGGGCTTTATTGTTGTTCTGCACACTTCGAACCCAGTTTTCAAGATTTCTGATTTGGAAAATACTGGGCAAACTTCTGCAAGGGAAGGGGAAGATTTGCAACTGAAGTACTTGGAGGGCGTTGTCAGCTTCTTGTTAGATGGCAAGACAGCCGTAGGTGAGAATTGTAAGGGATCACAGCAACCACCTTTTTAATAGGGTTATTAAAAAAAGTAGTAAATTGTTTTGGAATCCCCTGCCTGAAAGAAGTCCCCTTCCACAAACTAAAAAATCTCTTTTTCTCAGTGGTGTCAAGATGGATTTAAACTATACATATATTAGAGAACAAACAGGCAAACAACAGCAGCGACAAACAACCAAACAAAAACAGTCACACCAGCAACACTCCCTTAAAAAGGCTAAGTGGTATTGTACCTGAAGAGGTATTGTCAGGCTTGCCTTGTTCAAAATCAAGAGGAGAATCTTTCAAAGCTCACATGTGAGGCATGGAACTTAATTTCCATAGCAATACATTGCAACAGGCAATAAGTGTGTTCTTATGACATTTCTGATAAGTAAATAAGTAATGCTCTCTTACACTGTTGAACTGTTCGGAAATGCATACTTCTAAGAAACACTTTGAAAAAGGGATCCTAGTGTGCATACTTCATTTCAGTATGTTTTTCTTTCAATTGTTATATGACAATTTTGTAGCTTTCTGATGTATTCCACTGTTTTTATTCACTTTGTGTATGACACCACATCCTTTATAGCATACAAGACTAAGTATCGCTTACACGGTTGTTTCCTTTTGACTCTTCTTCATAGTTCTGTTAACAGACAAGTACCATTTTGTTTCCCTTTTTTATCTTACAGATCCATTTCCTGCTTTTAAGTCTTGGCAGGAAGACAGTGAATCTGGAGAAGCTCAGCTTTCCCCACAGGCTGGAAGAATGACTAATCATCCCTTGGAGGAGGACTGTCACCCGATATTGTCACATCGTAGTTTGGACTTTGGGCAAAGCCAGCGTTTCTTACATGATCCAGAAACATTAGATTCTTCATCCAAAGCACTTTCTTTTGTTAGGTATGTACTTAAATGCAATTTGGTGGGTGTGGCAGTTACTTCTGGTATGAAAATACAACTGCTTAAAAACATCGTAAGTTTTTAATGGTATGATAAATAAAGTGGAAGCCAAGGTCAAATGTATCATTATACAGCCATTGGGCTGTTTTGCATACCTGGGAATTGCCATATGCGGTCAGACCAGAGATTCGTCTGGGATGGCTGTCTCTCAAAGAGGCCACTGGCAGGTGCTTAGGGAAAGAATATAAAAATAGGACAGAGATTTTCCCTGGCATTCAGACTGGGCTTCTGGTAACCTATTGTAATGACACTTCCTGGTCTGAAGACATTATATCCTTTGTTTACCAGGCTTTACTGGATGCTGTGATATGGTTTTATGTAATTTTTATCCAATTGCCTGAGTATTAATTTTCATGTTACGAGATTTCCTGTTTGTTTCATATATCCACTCCCAGCAAAGAGAGCTGGGTTACACAAATCCTTGCAACAGAAACATGCAGTAATAAAGTAGGAACGTTCTTCTTTTGGCCTGTGGAAAGCTTTCATTTGGAAGGGTTAAGGGAAAGTATCCACTGTTACAGGGGAAGAGGTGGGACAGCAGTACAGTGAAGTTATAGGGTCCTTTAATGAAGGTTTTCTCTTGCTGGTGTAGAGGATCAAGCCAGTTTAACCCAGTGTGTAGAAGCTGAGTTGTAATTAAAGAAGCTGCAAGTTATTTGTGTGGTCTTCCAAAGCTGTAAATAATCCGTGGCCTGTGCTTCCTAATACTGCTAATATGAACAGCCGTTTGAGAAAAATCACCATGCTTATTAGAGAACAAATAATTTCATAAAAATGAGAATTTGGAACAGGAAAGTCCATCTTCAGAATTTCTAATTCTCTGCCATAAGTTTATTGATACAAAAGGTGCTTTCCCAAATGTTCTCCAGTTAGTGGCGGACTGCAGTTGATAAGTACTGTTAAAACGATGTATAAGACTGACCTGTAGAAAAGAACTGATTCTAATAGCTGTTCTCATTCTGAAACTAATAAGGATCTGCACTAGCAGATAATTAGATTAGTATTTCTAGTATCTTGAGTTATGTAGACGTCTCTAGCTGCACCAAGAGGTATTTCAGGCACCTTGCGTAATACGTGTACTAGAGAATTCTTATGGTTAGTCTTGAAATGCAGAGTTTTCATAAGGCACAAATGTTAAGGAACTGAGCAAGTGCAAAAGGTGATTCAAAACTGGAGTTGTATACTGCAGAAATGTATTAGGAAGTCAAACGTTAGATGATGGATATTATTATTATTTTGAGATAAGCATATATTAAGTTATCTAAGACAGATAAGTGGAGCTGCCTAATTACCAAGGATTGTTCAGTGGTAGTTTCTAGACTAGGCTATGCTTTGTGCCAAATGTTTCAAGAGATACTGATAATCTTGTAATTTAAATAAGCAACTTAGCCACCAGAAAGATCTGAGCTGTTTTAATGACAATGTAATTGACAGTACTTGAATTTCAAATGCTGTTTTTCACCAAAGAGCTATTTCTGTTATGGATATTATTGAAGTTAGGGAGGAGAGAATAACATCACATTTTGAAGGCAGTGGATGGTAGCATTTTGATTGGGTATGTGAGAAGCTTTGACTGAAAGCCTGAAAAGAATATATTATGAACTGAAAAAGAAAACCAAAACAAGTTAGTCATCTGCTAGTCCAGCACACTGTTGTTTGCAGTGGCTTAATTATTTGAAATTACATTTTAAAATGTTTTTAATACAGAACACGAAGAGCATCTTTCAGCTCAAAAGATGACAAAAGGGAAGACAAGACACCTTATCAGCTTGTCAAGAAACTACAGAAAAAAATAAAGCAATTTGAGGAACAATTTGAAAAAGAGAGGAACAGTAAGGTAAGTTACTGCTTTATTCCGGGTAAATGGCTGCGTGGTAGAGCTAAGTTACTTTCTGTGTTTCGTCACCGAAAAATGAACTGCGAGCTCATAGAGTAGTTTTGTTATATGCTGCTTACTGCAAAAGTGAACTGAATGATGACAGTATGTGGAAAACATACGACAGTACCTGATGGACAGATGGTGACATTCAGTTAGACTGAAGGGATATTTGATAAAGCCAATGGAAAAACAAAAGCATCTTTACCTCTCTCTGGGTCAACTTCTGGTGCCTTATTTCAAGTTTAGTTTCACAAATGTCCATTATGTTGGCACTGAGATCTGATCTTGTATTGAGCGGCATTGATGTTACTAGTCACCTCTGCTGCCATAAATACTGCCACGTATTTTATGAAATGTTAAAGATTATTTATAAACATGTTTATATAAAATTTTATATTACTTTTCAGCCCTCCTACAGTGATATTGCAGCCAATCCAAAAGTTTTAAAATGGATGACCGAGCTTACCAAATTAAGAAAGCAAATAAAAGGTAAGGGATGCTGCGCTTCAGGTTGCGTACAAAAACAAATCATACATATGACTAAAATAGAAGTAATAACTCATTCAGCACAATTCCACAGGACAGTGCAAATCTTTAATTTCTAGATTCTAATCTATTCCAAAAGTGAAATGAAATTTATTTCTGTAGCTTTGTTTTCAGATGAGAATCTTTGCCTTTGCAAATGGCTGTGATCCGTATTTTGCAGTTAAACATACTGAGGGAATTGGTTCTCTTAAACCTTTGGGTTAAGTAGTTTTTGTGTTTTCAGATGCAAAGCAGAAGAGCTCAGATGGAGAATTCATACCTCAAACACGTCCACGAAGCAACACTCTACCAAAAAGCTTTGGTTCCTCTCTTGACCAAGAAGATGAAGAAAATGGAGATGAGATGCGGGTTGTGCAGAAGGAGAAGAAGCCCACCAAGGAAGCTACACTTGAACTCATTTTGAAAAGATTAAAGGAAAAGCGAGTTGAGAGATGTTTGCCAGAAGATATAAAAGTAAGCATAAGATTATGGTGTCTGAGACAATACTGAACAGCTTTAAATCTATCAAGG
Organism: Bambusicola thoracicus; assembly: GCA_002909625.1. Taxonomy (NCBI): domain Eukaryota; kingdom Metazoa; phylum Chordata; class Aves; order Galliformes; family Phasianidae; genus Bambusicola; species Bambusicola thoracicus. Next base: position 9,847 of record PPHD01003231.1, read on the forward strand.
TGGGACGTATGGTATTAATTAAGCTAGGTTTTTGGTTAAGTTGTGTTTATAGCTGATATAGTGGAAAAACTGCTGAAGTGATTTTTTGTTTGATTAATATGAACACTACTTCTAACAGAAAATGACGAAGGACCATTTGGTAGAAGAGAAAACATCTCTCCAGAAAAGTCTCCTGTTTTATGAAAGTCAGCATGGACGACCGGTAATACTACTACTGCTTCATCAAACTATGCTAATGTACACTTAGTCAATGGTATTTCTTGTGCAGGAGTAATCATAATAATCAGTAGTACCTGATATTTTTTTCCATAGAGTGATCTATCTGTTTCAATGTTGCCATTGAATGAAACTGCTGCATTAACTTCTAAAAATCAGGATTTGTTTATTGATTCATTACGTAGGCTCTTTTTCACAGATCAGTGGGTTATTCAGGTTTGCAGATGGATTTGTACAGGTTGGTGCCATACTTGTCTGTGAAGCAAAGAGTCATCTTCTGTGCTGTTTTTTTAACAGAAATCACAAACACTATTGAATTTCCTAGGAAAAGGTCTGTAAGTTTGTTATGGGTTTCACAAGAACAAAAATTGAGACACTTTTTTCTGAAGTATGTGGAGTATGTCTTATATAATTGGGGATATAGAAGTTGGAGGAACTAACTGGCAGCTAGTACCTGGAGTTCTGAGCTTTTAATCATGGACAGTGATCCGCATTTACTTGTACAATCAGAAGATGCTTCCAGATATTGTTCTATCAGCCTTCTGGACTTTGTGCACCAACTTAGTAATCAGCACTACTATATACATCTGATCAAGCCTTTCAGTTATAAACGCCCAGGAAGAATAATGGTATTAGTGATGCTGGTACTGACTCTACAAGCCCCTTAGTGAAAAAGTCAGTAACTGTTGATGATAACCTTCTAGTTTTATTGTTTTTAGCAAACACAGTGGCCAAGAATTGAGAGTATGATCAGGTATCAGATAAAATCTATCTACAATTTCATCTTTTTTTTTCCCTGTCACTTCTATAGAGTCATGCTCATTGCTAGTTACGCAGTCTTCTCCCACAGCTCTTGGTCCCTTTTTTCCCTATTTTCTAAGGGTCTTTAGGGGGTTTACTTCTACTTAAGCTCATCTAACATTTAAGAAGTCTTAACTTGGTATTTTTCTAAAACAAGTTTGAAGTGGAAAAATTAGAGGGGAAGTAAACACCTGCTTGTTTCCTTTTCTTTCCATAAACTCCATTGCATACACACAGACTAGATTTATGTTCCTAATTGGAATGTATGTGGCCTGGCATGAGAAGCATAATGCTTTCTGTTTGCTTGCATATTATTCAGTGACTGGTATAATTAATTCTGTGGTTTCTCTGCCTTTAGGTTACTAGAGAAGAAAGACATATTGTGAAGCCACTTTATGACAGATACAGACTTGTAAAACAAATGTTAACTAGAGCAAGCATTACTCCTATTCTTGTGAGTAAAACATGCTGTTTATATTTTTTCCCCTTTTGAACTGCTAGTGTGGCTATAGAAGAGCTAGTAATAGTAATAAAACGTATCTTTCTTTTGGAAGATATAAGATGGTGTTGTAGTTAAAGCATTTGGTTTACTGCTGAGAACAGAGCAGTTCAAGGCTGTCTGTTACCTTGACAGCTGTAAGGAAGTAAATGGTTCCCAGTGGGAGTAAACAAGTTGTTCTAACTTTCCTTGGCTGAGTCATTTGCAAGTCACCGTGCTAGGTACAGATCCACAGTGTGTATTGTATTAGTCTTCCAAAAAAGAGCAGCACCGGTTGTAATGAAGCTTGCCTCTCCTGTAGTAGATTACTGTTACCAGAGGCAAGAGTGAGAGGATGGCCATTAAAATCACTTCATTCATTTTTATTTCCTTAGTGAGAAACACATTATTGACACCTGCCCGCAGCATCTGTACCTCATCTGCTCTTTCATCGTGTTTTCACTTCATTTCCTTCTAGCTTGCAGTGCTTTTTCTTCCCTTTCTTTCTCCTTTTGAAGAGATAAGGAAGAAAACTTTCCCTATTGTGCAAAATGACTGAATTAACCTTTCTTATTGTGACCTGTAAGGCAGTTGTGGGATGACAACCACCTAGCTGTCTTTGTTCTCTTGCATGCTGACTCAAACTTGGAATTTTGATATTAGCTATTGACCCTTTTAGAAGGAAGGGACTGCACACAGTTAGACAGTTCTCTATCAGATTTAAATAACTAGGCAGTGGCTTACTCAGCAGTAACTTAATCTGCAGCCTGTGTTGACACTCACTGTTCTTAACCAGCTGCTTAAGCCAAAGAACATTGAGATAAAGAAACCAGTTCAAGATGACTCAAAATCCATATGGAAAAAGGAATAGCTGTTTTTATAGAAAAACATGATTTAAATTGTAGTCCCCTTTAAGCTTAAGGGCAACTTGATGTCAGTATCCATTTCTGAATTCCATAAACACAGAATTTGCTGATACACCTAAGCATTTCTCCATGACTGCTGAGCCACAGTTTGGTTTTGGTGTCCTTGACTGGTTGGGTTTTGTCTTATTTCTCATATCAGAAATCCAACTCTTCAAATGAGCTGCGTATCGTGTTATCCATAGTCTTATAAATGTTAGTCTTTTATTTAAAGCTCTGAAACAAAGTGATGGTCAATATCCAGATGAAAGAATTTTAAACTTAGTAGAGGGCTTAGTGACAGTGTTCCTGTTCTTGCTGTAGATGATGGGCAAAATATTTAACAGGCCTCTGCTTTTGAAATGTGTGAGACAGATAAGTGGAACTCTGTAATTACCAGGAATAGTTCAATGGTTGCTCGGAGGTAGGATATATTTTATGTCAGGTATTTAAATAATTGCTTTTTAAATTACATGACGTTTGCTTTCATGAGATATCTGTTAGGGTATCAGTGGATATTAGTCATATACGCTGAGGCCTGTATGGAAATCAAGAAGCAGGAAGCTCCTCTCACTAACAGAAGAAGTTCTTTGACAGGTCGTTGTCTACGTGTGTTCATGTTCTACCTTTCTCCTGTTCAAAAAGAATCAGTTGAAAGTGCTTATCCTGTCCAGCTGTAACGGGTGAGCAGAGCATAATGGCATGTGTATAACAGGCAGCTAACAGCACCTGTACCTCAGAGTGCCATATGCTCAGGCTGAAATGCAACGGTTATAGTTACTGAGCAACAGATTACTTCTACATAGCATTTGCACTTGTTGGGCTTCAGAGTAGTCTGGAAAGAGAAGCTGGCAGAATTGTTCCTACCACATTCATGGCAGAAGATACAAAATGTCTCTGGCCTTATATAGGTTCCTTTCTTGTAATTTAGGAGGAACAAGAGTGAATTTCAGGGATGTCCTTGAGCTTTATGAATTTTGTTCAGAACATGTTGGGCAATTGCTTTTTATTGAAAGCTCGAAGAAGAGTATTCAAGATTCAGTTAGATTTACATAAATGATAAGCTGCAACATTTACTTCTGTTTCAGGCAACTGAGTTTTTAGATTTTAAGGCTGTTTTTCCTCTTTTAGTCTGTTTGTAGCCTTTTATTTTGGGGAAGAAGACAGACCCGTGGGTATTAGGTGACTTGAACAAAATTCTGACTGTGCGCATCATTTAATGTCTATTTGCATATAATTAAACAAGCTTGAAATATTGCAGGGTTCACCATCAACCAAGAGGCGGGGGCAGATGTTACAACCCATCATTGAAGGAGAAACTGCCCACTTCTTTGAAGAAATTAAGGTGCGTACAATACGCTATTTAAAAATGCGTCTCCCAACCCTTGTAGGAGGGAACGGGAGTGTTTTATATTTGTTTTGAATTTCTGCTTTCTCTTTCAGGAAGAAGAGGAGGAAAGTGATGGTTTGTCTGCAGACCTGAATGATATCTTAAAATCTGCTGTCCAAACACAGTCTGTTTTAAGCCCGGTTGAGAATTCGGAGTCCGATGTTGAAGATGGTCAAGAGAAGCTGACCCGGGACCTTAGGCTGTCAAGCACCCGAGCTGCTTCTATGTGTGTATAAATAAGAAATGACCAATTCTGTGACAGAATTTGTACTGATTGCACTTAGTCATTATACCAACTATGATGCTGGGTGGAAAGGAATGACATGTTCAGTATTTCTCAGGAGGTGTTTGGCTTGAGTGAGCATTATTTCCTCTGACATTGTCTGACTAAGTTCTTTTTGTATTCAGAGAATTGTTTAGTATCTTCTAGATCCTTTTCAGCCTACAGAGCTGTGTAGAGAGCAGGAAATGTACACCTGTTTACTAACTACTGGTTTGTTTTCAGTATTTCAGTCAGATTCTGTTTTCCTTACAAGCAGGGTGAATTTAGTATTAGTTCAGCTAGCTCAGTTTTTTTGAGTAAGTTCTGAAGAATCTAAATTTTATTGTATGGCCAACGCTCTTTTTCAGGCCTGAGTTATTGGAGCAACTGTGGAAAGCCAGAGCTGAAAAGAAGAAGCTACGCAAGACGTTACGAGAATTTGAAGAGGAGTTTTATCAGCAGAATGGAAGGTTTGTTTAGCAGAAAAGCAGATGCTGGACAGCAGCTTCACTTTTATAGCCAAACGTTTCTTTAGCTTTTTATGACTTTTGCCAAGTGAAATATGATCTAATCTTTAGTGTGAACAGTCTCTTGAAGGAGGTGACATTGTTGTGTGTTTTTAATAGTGGAGGAAACCTGCTCTATGATTTTGTTTCATGTGTTACAGTCTGGAAAGCAAGATGGTGAAAATGAAAGTAGTATCAGAGTTTTTTCAAGGTGTATCACCTCATGATCAAAAATAATGTGTTGAGAAAGGGCAGTCGTTTTCTTGACTCATTTCAATACACTTTTTATTGTTTTCTCATTTAACTAAAAACTCATGCACAATTAGTCATGCAAATTTCAGTAACATGCATTTGTCATACGCTTGCTGAATTCGAGACATAACTCCTTTTGACTTTAATGGCCAATGATACAGTTAATAATGAATGGCTTAAAAATAAATCTTATTAATAAACTGATTTATTTTAAGACCAATTCTATGCCATCGATTTGTGAACCAGTCTACATAGTGTGAAAATTTAGCTTCACTTAAATTTACTTGGGTTTTTGTTTGATGTATAAACAGAAGCTGAAATGAAAGCCTTCATATCCTGTTAATAAAAACTCCAGAACTTAAGAGAATGGTTTTTAAACTGTGCTGGATAAATGCTGCTGGGCTGTCAGTCGGGTTTATTTTAGGTGATGGCAGTCTTAACTACAAGAGCCTAAAATATGGTAGTCTGTTATTGGTGAACTGTTTGGCAGACATTTCTGTCTTAAGATAACTGCACGTTTCTGCTCTTGTTTGATTTACTGCATCATGGAGGATTTTCCTGAAACTTATGTGTGTTTCTTTTTACAGGAATGTGCAGAAAGAAGATCGGGTTCCAATGCTTGATGAGTACAGGGAGTACAAGAAAATTAAAGCCAAACTTAGGCTGTTAGAAGTCCTTATCAGCAAACAAGATTCTTCAAAATCAATTTAACTTAGGTTCCTCCAAACCATTGAATAACATTTTGCTTATACTACCACTGTACTTACTGAGTGCTAATGTTCATATATCATGCACTGTTGACAGAATACAGTTTGTGCACTTTATTGTGGTGCCACTCTTAAGTTGTTTGAAGGGTAAGTAGGTTCTGTCTAGAGAGCAAATAAGATCTGTAAATTTGAGACTGCGCTATCCAACTTTAGCAAACACAGTTTCTGTCAATCTCTTTTGTATTGGATGCATTTACCTTGTTCCAAAACAACCATAGCATTTTGTTCTTTGGCATTCAAGACCTCTGAGACTTCTATTACCAAACTTTTGCATTATAGAAAAAATTATTTATACTGTAATGCTATACCGAAGTACTCCTGTTGCCTATTTTATTGTAGGGGGGGGGAAAAAAGCAAATTAAAAATACATCTCTCTTTTCCCGGAATGTTTAAAAGCCAACCTGTAATCCCTTTCAAAGAACTGCTGTGGAACAACTTTAATTTCTAGTAATCTAAATTGCATCTACGGCAGTAATGATTAACATCTATGGATTTTGCTTGTTAGTGGTCACATTTCCACCTAGATAAAGATGACAGTGGACAAACAAGAAAGTGACCTTCCTTGGTGTCTTTTAAAACTTGGAAAACTGAAAAGTTATATCACGTGCTGCCTACAAGACTTACGTTACTGTCGTAAATCTTATTGGTTCTTGTTTATCAGCTGGTGGTGGCATAGTGTTTTGTCTGAATTGGATACTGCATCTCCTCTCTCAGTAGATTTGAGGAACTTAACGCACGTTACAGTGTATGAGAAATGTGATGTTGCTCAGACTTGTGTAGCTCCGGCAGAAAAGTGCTGGCTTAGGTCAGTTAAAAATCCACAGTACCTGAAATAAATACGTTATCAAGGGCTAAAATCAGCGTAGTTAATGCACACCACAGGGTGAACTGACGGCTTTGAGTGAAGAAATTACTGCTGTTTATCATGGTTTTGTTTTACAGTTGGAGAATAAAAATATCTAATCTTTATGATATAAGCAAAACAGTTTATGGGCCTTGCATGATTTAGCTTCAGAGTTGAAACTAAATAATGTTTTGAGTATCACATCTGCTGTGCTGGATGATGATTTAGCTAGCTTTATGCTCTGCAGCAGCCATCAGCAGCTGGTTTTGATCTGGCAAAATCTAAGTGTTAATTTTAATCGGTGCTTTCTCAGTTTTTTTTTCAGCGTATCAGTTTGATCGTGGCCATGTTTTGCATGCACCTACTCTCACTGCATGTTTTTATGACTGGCTAATGTCAACCTAGCTATTATTCACACTGCTTTATGAAAGACCAAAAATGAACTTTCTCCAAGTAAAAAGTGGCTAGCATGTAACCTCATAGACTTGCTATTCTGTCATGAAGCATATGAAATAGATTGAAAGTAGCATTTTAGTGCTCAGGTTTCATCTGTGTACTGTAGAATACTTCCTGTTCTGTTTTATTCTGCTTGGTGGCATGTAATTTTGGAATTCAGAAGAAAAGCACTAAAACTATTGAGCACTGGTGGTATGCCTTTTCTTTTTAATGGCAAAATGATGTGGGACCGTAGGGAATTACGAGGTTAAACTAGTCGTGAGACCATTTATCAATTTCATTCAGTTTCATTGTGCAATGTACACTTCAGTTCCTTTTCTATCAGTCTGCAGACACGGGTGTATCCAAACATTGAAACTAATGTGTACTGTATAGCGTTGTACATGAATGTTTGTGTTTTATATACCACACGCAGAATGTCAATATGCACTATTTAAATGTTTTAAATAATATATTCCTCCTTTATAATGCTTAAATCTATATGATTCCAATATTTTTATAAGTGAGTGAGTGATCAGACTGATTCCAATTCAGAATTAACAGCTGCTTTGTGTTTGTTATGCAGTGTTTGGCTGTTTATTCAGTATAGTAGATAAGCATGGCAACAGTTATGCTATGAGTGTGTTTTGTGCCATCCTTGTTGAGCAATAAATAAATGGTAGAATTAGGCATTTTGTGATATAACAGTTTTACTTTGGTAAAAGCAAAACCTATATATCTATATGGATATATAGATACGGAATATATATATAACTAAACCAGATGTAATTGCATTGCTATGTCTGGTGCTCATTGTATAGACTTTTATAATAAAAATACCTTAACCTTTATTGTCATATATCTTTGTTCCTCATCATGCTCTTTTCCCCCCTCTACCACCTCTTAAAAACAAGTGCTGAGTCCTTCAGTATTCCTGTTTGTGTTTGTAGTGTCAGGGTGTTGCTCAGGCAGGTCTGAGTCACACAGCCTGCCAGCAGAGCCACTGGCAATGGCTCTGGTGCTGAGACAGCCCTTAATGAAGCTGCAGCAGCTTATGCCTCATTCTACCTCCTTAGACTGTGCCTCTCAGCAGAGTCAGCAGCCAAGTGACCGCATTGGCTCCTGACCCAACTTTTGGCATGTTGCAATGGGGGCTGCAGGTCCTGCTAAGTTGCCAGGCTGGGCTGTGATGGTGCAGGGGCAAACTGTGAGCCTTGATCATTTTTGTTCCTGCAGTAGCCACTTTAGGAGGAGACTGGGCAGAAAGTTGATGAATTCACTGCCAGTGAGTACACCTGCAGCTGATGAGCAGAATTTGTTTGTCTCTCTATCTGTAATGATCTCTAAGGCTCAAAATAAGTGTTGTGCTTAGCAGTTACCGCTGTGTTTGTGGCTCGTAAACACTGTCATTGCACACATTTCTGGACAGGAGGATACTTTTTCTCTTGACAAATGGATGATTCATAGCACATTGGTTATGGCATGCTCAGATGGTGTTTGGATGTGTTTTATTCTGTTTTGTTTCTTCCTCTGGCTGACTGTCTCCAAAGAACAAATATTTATAGCTACATATGAGTGGATTAATGGCTACATATGGGTAGATTGTGTCTGGCTAGAAGGTAACACCATGTCTCTAAGGCAGTGGGTACAAATGGAATAAAAAGAGACTTTTTCTCTAAGAACTCAGGTTAGAAACACAATGCCCTCTAGCGGTTCCAGCCATTAAGCACTAAGACTTTATCTTCTGAAAGACTAATTTTGCCTTGGAGGTGGTGGTGGTGGTGGAAGCAGTAGGTGCCTGAAAGAATTGCTGAGAAATAAGCATTGCCATTGGCAGCAGTGTATTAGCTAAAGAAAGTGGTCTTGAGGAGTCAATCAGTGAGCCATGTGCTGCACTGTTACTTGGCAACTGAAGATTAGGTTGGGCCACATAGCTAGAGACTGAGAGAGATGTATCAGGCAGGCCCAGGGAGCCTGCTATCAGCTCTCTTGGTTACTAGAGCCTCTAGCTTGTATCAATGGCTCACAGCAGCTCCAAAATGAGACAGCTGATTAAGGAATTTGTAGGGATACCTACTCAGAAGTCTGGTGAGAGCAAGGTTGAAGAACTATCTGAAACTCAGAGACCGGATTGTGAAGTTACGTTAGTATACCTTTAATAAGAGTTCTACTTTTCATACATGAATATAAACACACATAAAAATTGTAAAGGTGCAGGGGAAGAATTGTTCTTTTTTGACTTTGGATTTCAACTTTATGAAGAATAAGGCCATCCCTGTTACCAGATGAGCTCATCCATCTTACTGTGTTGTCTTGCCTGAAGCGTTCTTCAGCTGTTGCATGCTTTTCATAATCCTACTGAGTTTTGCATTAGCATGGTTTAATTTCTTCTTCAACTCAGATGTTTGTCTGAGGAGCCTACGACACACAAATACAGGAACAAATCCTTGTGATGCATTCCCCTTAAACTTATATTTGTAATCTTTGTGTTTGCTCACTTGTATTCTGTCTGCTGCCGAGGGCCTTAAGTCCTGAAATACCCTGCCCCAAGCACAAGGCCTTACAGTCTTTGTCACCCTCTGGGCAGCCATAAGGAGATGTTCTAGAAGAGAGATAATATTTTAATTTCTCTTCTCACCTCAGTCCTGATTAACACCCTTAACAACTGCTCTACTAAATGTATTTTCTTTGTCCACGTTCTTCCCTCTCTGAGGGTGGCTGTTGGCAGCCGTACAAGAACATTTAAAGTAATGTCTTGAGTTCCTTGCCTTGGTGTGGCTCTCCTGTTTGTCAAGCTGTTGCTCTGTAAGAGTTTTAGCTAATTCAGGTCAGGGCTGATGCAGGCACCTAGGGATGGCAGTACAGGAACGAGCTCTCACAAACACTTACTGCTGAAATTCTTCAGGGGAGACGGAGCTCTGAGAGGCAGCGACTGAGTCGAAGTGATGAAGACTCTCTTTCCCTTTCTGTAACTTCAGTGGCTTCTGATGCCTCTACTCAGCACCAGAGGGAGTGGGGGGGGAAAAAAAACGAGAAAAATCACAGTGGCTTTACTTGGACACTGTCACTTGTGCAGGGAGGGGGACGTGCCTGAGCAGGAAAAGATGTATGCAGCCTGGAGGAGAAAAATGTTCCCATAGGAAAGCGGGTTTTCCTTCTGCCTCAAAACGATGCAATGTAAGAATACACGTCTTTTCAGAAATGAGAGACTGCAGCCACTGCGTGGAGTAGTATTTATAGCTATCTATGGGGCTTTTCCTTTCTATTGTAGAATTGATATCTATAATTTTAAAGATGCTTTGCAAGAGTTTGCACTAGCTCACCCCAGATATGGATCTACTAACAACTGCTGGAAACCTTTTTGTAGAGCAAGTGGAAATAGTCATTGTTGTGCTGCAAATGCAGCCTATGACCTAACTGACTGTTCTAAAACAGGTTTATTTTCCGTAATCCGTTTTAGTTTAACATTTGGGCAGATGCCCACCTCACAACTTCCTACTACTGCTAAGGCATGACCACAGCCTACTGCCATCTCTGCTCTTGTATTTCACGACCTTGTCTGCACAGAGCCTAGACAAGCTTCCATTTAACATTTGGGCCATAACTAGTGGTTCTCATTTATTTACAGCTCTATCTTTTGCTATTTCTGTGATGTTAAAAATAGTATTCTGTGGAGGAAAAAGCTTTTGTAAATAATAATAGTGGGCACAACTGTGACTCCTTTGGCATTAGTCAGCTTTTGAAATATAACCAGTTCCTAAGAATATAGGAAAAAAATAAACCTTACCTTTTCATGAGGGCTGCCTCCTTTGGAAGGCTTGGAAGTATCCTTTCTTTTAGTGGATGGAAATTCCTTGCTTCTCATTCACACGAATGAAAAAGACAGAAGTCCTGTGAGAATACGTCTCTGCTTGGCCCAGGGGCTAACAGCGAATGCTTTAGCTTGGGTTGAGATCTTACCTTTCCAGGTTCTCATCTCCTAGATCTGTATCTGGTTTCCTCAATTTGAGCTTGACAAGGGCTTTATTGTAGCTCTGGACAAAGAATGTTAATGTTGAGCATGTTAATTGGCTTGCATTTACCCAGAGATACTTCTTCCTAAGGATTTGAGTGCGAGTAACAAACCTGATCGGCACGATGCCTTAGCAATCAAAAAAAACCACCCCATAAGACTTGGTCCTTACTTGGTTTCCTTGGCTTAGAGAACTCTGCTACATCTTAAACTTGTCATTAAATCTGTGAAGGTACTATCCAGCCAAATCCAATAAGGGTTTTGGTCTTCCAGCATATTCATTTTCATCTTTCTGTTGACTAGGAGTAGGAGAATAAGCTTGGGTGGAGGAAACTGAACTGTACTCTTCTTTTAGTGATGATATCCCCCCAGGAGAGCCAAGTGTTGGCTTTTGGTGTGGGGCGCCTTTGCTTCAGTTTCACTTAGCAATATCCCTAAGCTTGCATGCAGAGAAGAAGTTGAGTTTCTCAGCTGGGAAGAATAGCAGAAGTAAGCTTTGAAAAAAGTTGATGTCAGGATATATCACAAATCAGGGTGGTCTTAAATATGCTTTTTAAAAGGGTCAAGAAAAGGTAGCTTCCTGCACCCGAGCTCATGCTATTTGAGTCAGTAATCATTATTAGGAGCTCCACTGCGTTTAATAGAAGGATGTTATCTGTCAAACATTTATTTAAGGTGAAAAAACAACTATTGGGTGTTCTTAAATGGTTGTGGCCTGGCTGCTTAAGGCTCTTTGCTAGTGATGTAGCATAGAAATTCCCCTCTAATCTTGATTTCATTGGGTTAGTTACAAAAGCATTAACTTACCTGTCTGATGAGGTCTGTGATGTGAAGTTCTTGATTGGGAATCACTGCAAAGTCTGCTTTGACTTCTGAATAGGTGTCATTTATAATAGCTAAAAACATGTTCTGTACAGGAAGGATGCAGTTAGATATTTTCCTGGAACTCTGTTTGTTATGCTAGGCTTGTTGTTTTGGGGACTGTTCAGTGCTAAGACATGTAACTAATGGAATTAGAAGAGCTTTGTTGGGTGCAGATATGCTTCTAATGCACTTAAATTCCCCGAGAATCTCCTGTTCTGAGAGAGTATTTGCCTATTTCTCCCGTGCAGTATTGGCTAAAAGGCCCACCTCCTTGGAGTGACGGATTTCCTGTTGTACATTGTGCCTTTTTTAAGTGGTGTTTTCGGACCTAAATAATGAAAACACCAATCCAGCTGGTCTACCAATAGAGTCCCACCGAAGTCTTTAAACTTTTCACCTGACAAGGCTGAAACTTCACACTTCTCAAGAGCTTCCAACTAAGTTTTCAGAAGTTAAAATCTCAAGAAATTGATAGTACAGAAGAGTGAAAGGTGCAATATGTTTGTTCCATGGTGCAGAAGCGCCTTTTTTTGGCTCTTTGGAGGAAGGCAGAGCTGTGAGATGCCTTACCAGCTTGTGCCAAAGAGTCCAGAGTGTCTTTCAGCTTAAGTATGCTGAAGGGCAGACAGGGCAAGTGAAGCATTACAGGCAAAAGTGTCATCTTGCGATAGGAAACTCTGTCTCAGAGCACTACGCAACAGAAGGTAGTCACTTTACTGCTTACACAGAAGCATTTTTACCTACCAGCAAGATGAAGAACACAAAGAACACAAATGAGATGTAGTAAATAGGTCCAAGGATGCTGTTTACTTCTAGGCATTCAAAATGAAAATCTCCCAGCACAATACGAAACTGTGAGAAACTGGCAGGAGAAAAAACAAAACAACACACAGAACTGAGGTTGATTGGTTTCTTTTAAAGCATTTTAAACATTATTTAAAAACAAATACAAAACGGTTAGATGCAGTTGAGACTGATTTCGGTGACTACAATAATGGTGAATCAAGAGAAATCAGCATTACACTGCAATGGTAAAGTGGACATTTAGCACGTATTTGAGAATTTAAAAATGCAGTGGGTGTGTTAAAAGTCTTCTAGGAGGAAACACTTTCATGTTGAATAAATTGTTTTGTATTTTTATAATTGTTTCCTTTTTGTTCCAGCTCTAGGATCCCTTATCTTCTGTTAGAATAGAATGTAGTAATACAGATCCCTGTGTCTCCCTAAAGGGGGTTTATTTACTAGGTAAGATGCATATTCTTCTGTACTGCAGCATCTTAGGACTATCTTGCATCCAAGTGGGTCCAAAATGGCCTTAGAAGTGTCATAGAGCTTTATGTGAAAAAACTGCTTTCAAACAGTCTTGGTAGTTTGAAGATGTCTCTCTAAAGTTCTAAGAAATGTATCTGTAGGCTAAAACACAGCGCACACTGTGAGTAACGGATTGCTACAAGGTACAGGAACCATCACAAACAGTTCCAGCTGGTACCTGGAACTGATGGGGGGTGTTACTACAGTGAATGGCTGAAAAAAAATCAGGAAGAAACAATGGAGTCAGCATGTGGGGCTTGGGCACTCTTGGCTGTGCAGGTGAATGTTTTCTTAAGAGCTGTGATTTCTGTTTCTGAACCCACTCAGCTTGTGCTTTGAGCCCTTGGGTCTCTCAAGCAGCTCTTCTGGACGTACAGTGGCTTTGATAAGCAGCTTGTAGGGCCAACAGAATTGCTTTTACTTTATGAAATAGACCTAAGAGTTGGAGAACTGTACTCTTAAAATTCTGCTTATTGGAAGCTGTTTGTAGCCTCATCAATTTGGGGTTTTGCATCAAAAAGTTCAGGAAATTGCATACATGCAGTTTTGAAAAGTAGAAAAGTCATCAACTTGCGACCCAAAGACCAGGTAGCTGAACTGTGCATAGGCAAAGAAAATGATGAAGAACATGATGGCAAATCCAATGATGTCCTTGGCACAGCGAGATAAAGTGGACAACAATTGTGTCATGGTTTTGCTAAAGCTTACATATTTAAATATCTGCAAGAGAACAGAACATGTTGTTACTGGGGAAGATGGGGTAGGAGGTGGTGTCAGAGTGTAGTGCATTCTCTTAACAACATCTGGAAGGTTATCTAATCCTAATTTACACATTAAGTCTTACCTGGAAGTGAATTGTATGCCAGATGTTAATGCTCTGTGTCTGTAAGGAGTACTGGGATTGGGCATGTTTTTAGGGAGAAGGAATATTCTGCTGGGCTTCTGTGCTAAAGTTAGGAGCTCACAGACAGGCCTTTGGGTACTGCTATGCGTAATCATCTCTGGCAGAAGTGGAGCCTTAGACGAGGAGACCTCAAGATAGGCCACCCCTCCTGCGCCTCAGGATTCCTGTCAGGCAGTGTTGGTGAGGAGCTCTTTTACTCTGCCTGTGAAAACAAGGCTGAACAAAAGTCTTTTCTGATGGCAGTTGTGCTACCAAAGTGACAATAATCACCTTGTGGGGAAGATGATGCAGGGCAACGTGCAGCTGGGGTGCAGAAAAGATGTAATGAGGAAGACTGTCCACATAACTGGCTAACAGTGTTCTCAAACAGCTTCTTCATGCAGTCTTGGCCTTGGAGGCAGAGGAAGACAAGCTAAAAGCTATGAAAACTATTAATAGCTTCACCTATTACAGCTATGTCATTTGTATAGTTCAGGCTGTGACCTTGATAATACTGAGTCTAGGAAAAAATTGAGTTTAAGGAGGCTGTTTGGCTCGTAGTTATTTCTCAGCTGTTCAAGTGGAGACAGCTGTCCATGTGCAAAGTTTTTTTAGATGGCCTTGGTATTTGTGTGACCCGTGTTTATGAGAATGAGATAATTTAAAACTCTTCGGGAATCTCATAAACAAAATTCCCCATTCTAGCCCCACCTTTGCTGTTCACCCATGAAAAAGTGAACGTTTTAACAAGCTTAAAGCATGGCATTTCTCAAATACAAAAAAAAAATACGGATAGTAAGAGCCAATACCTTTATCCAAGCAAAGAAGACGCTGACAGCAATCACGTCGTTATAAATGACTTGCCAGAATGCAAGGAAATAGAAGTCTGGATAAGCATGAGCATTAGAAAGGAGCTCTTCCATTAGCAGGGACACTTCTGTAGTGCGGTAGATATTGAAGCAAATGGCAAGGATGGATACCTGTAGGAAAGCAGAAGCCAGTGAAACTGAACACCAGATACATCCTTCTCTTCTGACTTGTTATTTTGCATAGGAAAGCCTGTATTGATTTCAACAGACCCTTGATTAGATTTGAAGAACCTTTTTAGATGTTTGGTTATAAACTGCATGTCAGACTTTCCTGGACAAATTATTTCTCCTTGTACTATGATAATGCTGGATTTGTACTACAACATACTGCATACGTTCTGATTTTACTGTGTTATGTGCTACGACTTCCCTGCTCTGCAACTAAAACAAGGTGGATGAGAAAGACAGTAAAGAGTGGAAAGGTTGTGGAGCCACAGACCTCAACAGGAAGGCTAGAAAAGAGTTCAGGGGCGCTAAAGCGTGGTGGGCCTCTCCACTGGAGAACCAGGAAGAGGGGTTTGGATGGTTCTGGTTTGACTGGTGTCTTGACTGGTGCTAGCCTGGACTGGTGAGCACGAAAGAATTGAGGAGCAGCTCACCGCTATCAGCAGCATATCCAGCCAGTTCCAGGCACTTCTGAAATATTCCATTTTCAGTCTTGTTATTTCTATTACTTCCTGGATTATGAATGTAAGAATGAAGAGGCAAAAGGCAACTTCACAAGAAGCCAAGAAGTAATCATAATAGGAGATGTATCTGAGGAGCTTCACTGAGTGTATCTGAAAGGAGGTGAGAGCACCCCCAGTGGCAGGGAACTCCACCACCAGTCTGGAAAAGATTGGAGACATGTTAGCTACCATCCCTTTAATTGTCTCAGCCCTTAATAGTCTAACATCAATTATTACCTCATTAATATACCTGACTTGACTCCAGCTGGGACAAATAGGAAAACTTGATGACTCTTGCATCTGCAAGATCTTTTTGTAAGGGTTATGCTTATTCCCCTATGAAAGCATTATCAAATGGAACGGAAGGCTGAGAAGGAGACCTTGGGATAGCCAAGCTACAGTGTTTCAGGAAGTCTCTAAAGAAACTCTCAAGAGAGGACATTCACCCTATCTTAAATCTATCCCCTTCAGTAGCTGACTGCAGAACTCATAATACAGTCTTTGACCTTGCTGTGACATCTATTCCTATGACAGCAGCAATCAGCTGTAAGGAGCAGACACCTTATCTGGAGAAGAAAAAAAGCTCTGGGTCCTCCCTCTGCACTAAATGAATTTCTGTATTTTTTGAATTAATTGCTGTCTTCTCAGTTACTGCCTGAGAAACACAGCTGTGTATGCCTGAGGTGATCAGTTTCTCCTTGTGTCCTTAAGGAAGCATCATGCCTCAGTAAACTGGATTTCAAATGTAGAAAAGGTAAGAACTCACCTGACTATACAGAAGAGGTTTATGTTAGCATTAAATGTCGAGAAGTCGATAAATACAGCCCTGGTACCATGGGTGATCCAACCATTCTTCCTGAGAAACGCCAGCTTCTCCATGCTCTCCTGTTTCGATCTTGGTAAGGTGACTATAAATCCTCCGCTTCTGTAAAAGCCCGCTGATCCCCAGTACCACGGGGAGAAAGAGGAGGCAGAAACATACTTCCATCTGTGAGAAAGCAGAAAAGAAGGCAGCGAGCCTATGGGAAGTGTACTGAAGTAAGTTCTTCTGTTCTATTGCATTCACAATGAATGTTTAATCCAGACAGTTAAATAATACATTTTCTTTGCGTGAAATAAGCACGAGGCATGTGACCTCAAAATACTCCCATTTCTATATCTACTCAGTACATTCACAGAACTGCTTATCAGTCTGGATTCTGCCCAATGTGGCCTAGACAGTTTATTACCCTAAACCCTTCATGTATAAAAGGAGTCTCTCTGGTTAATGCAGTTCGTTGTTGCTGTGGCATGTTTGCATATTGTTTCATTGACTTAAGTTAATGCTAAATGAAATGTGTGAAGCAGTCCTTCAGCTCTGTTTCCACAACACTTTAGCATGATTCTGGTTTATTAACATGTGATTTAATTTAAGGCTTCGTATAACTGAGCGTTTCCCCAGAGGTGTTAATGCTGATAGGCTCACTAAGGTGTAGTTTTGCTGACATGGGTTCACTGTTTGCAGTTCTTCCTGTCTCTCCAGTATAAATTTCCCCATGCCAAATTCCTGTCTATACTATTGGCATAAAAGCAAATTGATGGTTAAACCCTGGGGAAAATGTAGTTCATTGCATGCAGAATTTTCACTCAAGAATACTCAAGAACAGCGGTGTTGAGGACTTGGTGAGGCTTTCAGAAACATTACTGGTTCCAGCTGAAAATATCTCAATTTTGAAAATGCCTTCTAAAGATCCAAAAGATGCCACAAGAGAATCTCAAGTAGGGCGACTTACTCAGGCTCGTCCTTCAGACCGAAGTCAGACTTGTCTTCAGCTTCGTAACTGTATTGGGAATAACAGTTCTTTAAGAAAGGCTGGAAATAGGGGTAGATGGAGCAGGTGTTGTTGCGCACCTTCAGCTGGCGGATCTGGGCTACCCCGAGCAGTAAATTCTCATAGAAAATGAAGCTGGTGTTTTTCAGGTCGGTTACTGTGCTGTTGTCGTACCATGTGCTCCAATAGAGCCCATCCAAGAGCGGGCCCTCTGCAAACTGTATACACAAGTGAGGCTAAAGACTCAGAAGATGTAAGTGCCACAATCACCCTGCTTTTGAACATAAAACACTGGACAGGGTTCCCAGCTTGCTTATGGCTACGGAGTCTAAGATAGAATACAATGTTCAACACACACTGTCTTACAGATCTTTACACCGTTTTTCTTTATAAGTCCATTCTATTCCCTGCGCAATGAAATTCCCAGAGCCATATAATGAGATTATCCTCAGTAAGACTACAACCTACATCTGTTTGGAGCTTCACTGAAAGATTACATTGAATTTTAAACCAATGTTTAAACACATAACTGTTCTGTGTTGTTTTAACAGGTGTTTGCTCCTTTACTCTGAAGATCTGTTCTGAGGTACGTATTTCTGCCTAGGTTTTCAGTTATCTCAACCTGAAGGAATCATTTATTTTTGGAGATGGGGGAATCCTTTCTGTATATTTCTATATACAACGGGGGGGTACAATGCCACCAAACGCATTGATACAGCCCCACGTTTCCTTGGTGGTTGGCCTTGTTGCTTTCCTTAACTGACTATTCACACTTCATGACTGCTGTTTGCACCCAGCATTTCTACCAGTGTGTTTTAAGGTACGCTTATCTTTCCTGAGCTGCAGCAATCCAGCAGGGGGGTCTGGGGAGGACCAGGAGCACACACTCCTGTTTATGCTAGCAGCTTCTTTGCCTGGCTGCTCCCTAGGAAAGCATTTGCACTGGAAGCCTTACTTTCCAGAAATCAGCACGGCTCCTGATACTCCTGAAATTAATCCCATTGCTTTCAGAGGAGGTCTGTTCCACAAAGAGATCTTCCATCACCTTATTCAAGTAATACATGTTGGTGCTCACCATGCCGAAGGTCACTGGGAAGGAAGGAGGGGCAGGAGGGTGAGCGCAGCTGTGGGCGCTGAGGCTGCAGTCCCCGCAGGGCACAGCTGTGTGCGGACTTACTGAGGCTGAGGGTGACGAGGAACGTGATGTAGATGAGCAGCTCTCCCAGGGTCGTTTTCAGTTCCGTTTCTTTGCTGTAACCTACCCGGGCTGTTGTAGCACCTAGCAGGGAGGAAATAAGGGCGAAGAAAGAAATAATCGGGGGGAAAGAAGAAAAAAAAAAGTGTTGCTAAGATTTTGAAAACGACGGAAGTCAGACCTGAGCGCATCCCTGTCTGTACCTCAGAGCCCCCAGGAGCGCTCGGGTCCCTGAGGGGGCTGCCATGGCCGTGCCCCTCCCCCCACGCACACGGCCGGGCCGCCCCTCCTGCAGCTGTGAGGGCGGCGGGGCCGGGGCTGCTCTCCCACCTCCACCGCTTCGCCTCACGGCCGCCGCGGGCTCCATGGCGGCCCCGGCGCCGCCACCTTCGAATCGCAACGGGCGAACCGAGCGCAGCAGGGCGGGGCGCAGCCCGCTGTATCCTGGCCGGTGGCTGCCTCTGCTCAGGTCCCTGCTCGGGGAAATTCCAGTGTGGCCTTCAGGACAGTGAGGAGTGGTGGCCGCGGCCGTTAACGCGCTGTGAGGAGTTGGAGCAGCGGGAAGGAGCGGGAGGCAGCGGCACAGCCCTGGGACGGTGAGAGGGCGGCTGAGTGTGAGGGCAAGAAAGAGGCAAACTCTGCGTTGGGTGTTTAAGGATTTATTTGCTTCTACTTAATTCTCATAAAAACACTCTATTTGGTTTTAGTAATCAGACAGTACAGAGTTCTCATCAAGAGCAGTATTAGAGAAGCAGTACAAACCCATCTACCTCAGCATGTAACCCAGCACAGGTGGGGCCAAAACCACCCGCGCTGTGAGCGCTAACCGGCCTGCCTGCTCAGGCTCTGTCCTTAAAATACAATACTCAGAAAATGGTTATATTCACCAACCCATAGGAATATCATCTAACGTGGTAAAATGGGAACAGCAGAATGTGCAAGAGTCACAGTAAAAATACACAGATAGGTATTTTGCTAATTAGAACTATCACCAGTTAACTGCAGCTATGTTGGCGTTGTCTCTCGTTGGTACGAGTTTTCCTCTTTGTTTCCAGTTAAAGTTCGTCGCTTTCATACAGTCCAGACTGCTCAGCCAAACGCTGAAACTCCCCCTCAGGTGAGAAGGCTTGTTTCACATCCAGCCCTCTGCCATTGAGGGCCAAATACTTGCTGAAAGTTGGTCGGACTCGTAGCTGCTTTGGGGCTGGAACTGGCTTGTTTGTATGTGCTGGAACAGAAAAAAGACCCTTTCAGTGTCTTCCCAGACCCAGACTATAGCAACTCAATCGCTTTTTATCTGTAACGTAAAACAGCCAGCTCTTAAGAGAATTTAACAGACAGGCTGGAAATGGAGGGGAAGGACTACGTTCACCCTCCTTGCTATCAGCGGTACTGTAGCTTTCAGCAGGATGGACAGACATCCTTCCAGCAGGCCGAGCTTTGTTAGGTGAACCATCAGGGTCTGTTCTGAATGCAGCGGGTGGCAGTTGAGGTTGTGGCTGCAGCACTGTGCTGTGGTACTTACTTGCAACCTCCAGTCTGGCATGGCACGTGGCCACACCTGCTCCATTGACTGCAGATACTGTATACCACCCAGCGTCCTTCTTGGTTGCATTATGAATCAGGAGGCAAATCCTTCCAGTATTGTCATGTAACAAGCTGGGGGAAAAAAAAGTATTTACATGTAAGTGATAGGAAGAGAAAAATGAGAAGACATTGAAATCAGAGCCAGTTTACATGCTGAGGAGCTGAAAGAGCCCTCGAACAATTCTTGCAGGACACTGTGAACTATGTGAACATCAGTGCTGCAGTTTTTGTTACCAGTGGTAACACACATCATGGTAGCATTATGGGGGCACCAAGGCCCTTTTGCAGCCCCCACAGCATCAGAGCTTGATGAACATACTGCATGTCTTAGTCCCATAGCCATGCTTCTGCATGGGCCTTGTAGCTACTGCTGGAATTCAGCAGCATCGTGCTGTGCCCTCAAAACAAGACTCTGAGCATCATTTCTGTCCAGCACATGGGCCTGTTCATCATGAGCGGTGTTCCTGGCCAGCCAGCTGCTGCTTTTATGAACCAGCTCATTGAAATGTGATTTAACAAATAGTGGTTATTGTTTTCTAGTACACTAACAGCCAACTTATTAGTAGGATACCTTATTCGGTCTGTATTATATTGTACCATTTCATTGTTTCTTTTCCAGTAAATCCGAGGAGTTGGGATGGCAGAGATCTGGCATTCGAGTCTGGCTGTATCTCCTTCAAAAACCTTTTTGCTTTGTGGCTTGAAGATGAAAGTTGGAGGCGTGTGATGTTCTTTTGCTAAATTAAAGAGGAAAGATAAGAAGGCATTACGGTAAGTATTAAACATTATTATCAAGCTTTAAGATTTCAGAATGCTAAATTCAGGAGGATGCTTTCCCTCCAGCAACTCTTAACCTACAGGCAATTCCAATGTGCATAAAGGTGTAGTAGACACAACCCATTTTAGGGGGAGAGTCAATCTACATTCTGCTGTCAGTTCTAGAAGATGAGTAAATCCTAAATTCTAGAGATTCTGTTGTGTTAAAATTCCCCAGTACGAGTGCTCTGAAGAAATATTTCATCCCAATGCTATGTGTTAAAATAATTTTGGAAAAGGTAGACTTCTTGTTACTGTTTGAGCTGGAATGTCTGGAGATTTGTGCTTTCTAATTGTTGTAATACCACATACATAGAGGAAGGCATTAGAATACTGAGATTTTCAGAGTCTGGCCAAGTAGTTATCAGTTCTCTCTGTCTTACCAATTACTTCCACTTTTACTGCAAAGGATGATTCTCCTGCACGATTGACAGCCACACATTCATATGTTCCTGCATCAGATGATTTGACTGCTTCAAAAATAAATGAGTGGAATCCCTTCTCTGACACTATCATTTTATGAAACTGATCTTGATGAACCATCCTTCCATTCTGATACCACATCACATCTGGGGTTGGCAGCCCACTAACCTGTGAAGGAGAGGAAAGCAGCAGAGAGTTGAACAGCTTTAAGATAATACAAACCCTTCAGTGCTGTACAGAGTTTGAAGCATTTAGGTGATCAAGTCATGGTCATACTACAAAAAATTAGTCTTGCCTATTTTTGAATGTGTGTGGTGCTGCACAGAGAAGTGCTGTAGACAGCTGAGCTCTATCTACAAGAACAGAGGATGCTGTTACCACAAACCCCTGCTGTTTCCATCCTGTAAGGTAGCTTTCATTAGGTCAGAGGTGCTTATTGTGGTTTTGGAGGGAGGGAATTCTCTTATCTAATCTCACACCTAGTACTGTAGCAATGTTACCTACACAGTTTTGATAACATAAACTGTGTCTTGCAGATGTGCTCTAGGTTGCCCATGACATATAGAAATTAAGCAGTTTGCAGCAAAATAGCTAAAGGTCATGTTGAAGTCTGGCAAAACTTTACTTAAGGCAAGGGAGTGGAAGTCGTTGTGGATATAATGATGGAAAAACAAGCCAATTCACAGCCTGATCAGCAGACAGTATTTGCAGTATGGTTACATATGTGCAAGCCCTGGGTTTGTTCTTACCCTGGGGTTGGTACAGCTGCCATGTAGTCTCAGCCCAGTCTGCTGTTCTGTTTATCTGTAATTAGTGCATTTTCTTGCCAGATTATCTGCTCCCGCAAGAGAATACTTCGAGCCTTAGGGAGGACTCATTAAAGGCAGACAGTCCTACACAGGTCTTGCTGAGCACATTCTTGTGCTGGAGTTCAGTGGGAGTTCCAGTGCAGAGCACAGTTGCCTCTCTAAATAGTTTCTTGGAGCAGAGCTTTAACATTTGGTCTTTGCAATGAGCTGTAACAGGTTTTCTGTAGTGGTCCATGTTTACCATTATTTAGCTCTAACTCCCCTTACATTATCTAAGGGAAAATGTAGAAACATTTACCCATCTTCTG
>PPHD01003232.1:0-32254 GCA_002909625.1 Bambusicola thoracicus
CTATAGTCAAAGTTCACTCTAAGCTGCTTGGGTTTATTTTGACCTCTGCAGTTTGGGAAACGTATTGCATTGAGTTCCATTCATTTTTACTGGCATATTGCTAAACCCCGGGGAGAGAGGTTCCATTTTTAAACAAGCCACAGCTTTGTTTCAACATGCAGATCTCACAGTCCCTCACACTCATACAAACGTGAAACACTTTTTATTCTATCTTAGGTAAGAAAAGGAACTGAGTAACGTACAAATATACACTCAACTGGCTTACCCTTATGTTCTCAAAACTGAAGGCCTTCAAACCCTCCCCCCAGGCCTCACAAACACACACACTTCTCTTTTTTTCCCTGACTTACTTCCTACTATCACACACAGCCCTTCTCTTCGCCCCACTCCTTCCCCCGCCTGGCTCACAAACGCACACACACGTTTTGCTTTACCTGCACATTTGCAGAAGGTGATTCAGTCGCTTCAGATACAAGCTTTTCTTTTCCATCTACAATACACTGGTCGTTTCCTGTGCAGTCCTGCTTAAAATATTTCCTTGGTGGAGGTTTGGGCTTCGATGATTTGGGTTTTCGAACAAGAATCTCTGTTGATTTCTTAGCATTTTGCAAGGGTTGACCTCCTTCGCTACAAGTAAGAGGGGAATTTCTCTCAAAATTGTTTCCAGACAATGAGTACAGCAGTCCAGGCTGTCTGGTAATTGGTACATCAATGCTGTGTACCCTTTCTTTCAAGTCACTCAGTTGATACGCAGCACCATTACTACACAAGGACCTGGGGTTGTAGCTGCTGTCACTGCTGGAGCGGGTCATCAGCTTCTGGGCTTTACGGTTGCAATAAGCAGCGTTCCTTTCAATATGCTTTTCACATGGGTGTCTTCCATGCCAGCTTGTGTCTAGTCTTTTAACGCCTGTAAAAGAAACACAATCAAAATGGCCGGTTAGATATGTGACAAGGGCTTACTTCTAAGATCCAGCTGGCTAAATTTGCAACTATCTGCCACCATCATCCGGCACAAAGGTATGCATCATACAATACAAGGAGTTAAAGGTTTTGTGAGAGAATGTCAACGGTTAGATTTTTGGACAGCAAAATAGCATTGTTTTCCGTATATTGTATCAGTATCAGCATTATGGTTTATTGCTTATTTCTTTGGTCCTTATTTCTTCAAAAATCAAAACTACTGCATGTCAGTGAATGCAGTCATCCCCTTACCTTCACTATTCCATTGATGTCTCTCCCTTCCAAATCTGTTGTTTTCCACAGCTTGTGCAACAGCTTCTTTTAGCTGCTGCTCAGACACCTAGGAAATACCATGCCATTATACTCTTAAAAGGTTACCGTGTGGTGAGTAAATTTAAACTTTTATTCCTTTTATTCCTCTAAGTCTTCTGATTGAAATGAAAAGACCTAGTTATATCGTATATCATTGCTAAAGAAAAACAATTGCATACCATAATATGGGCAAATATACTAATAGAGTTGAAATTTCTCTATGTGTGTGCTGTTTATATTGGTTGTTTTGGTAAAATAGGGTCTATTGATAAATGTACTTCTGCATATTTCTCTAGAATTTAATACTGGATTTATCAGCGTAAGGTAGTTTAATGTTGATGTTTTATGATAATTTAATACAACAAATGAAAGTTAATCATTTACGCTGTAGTTGGTGTTAGGAAGCATTCTGGAAAAATATCTGATTTTACAAAATTTTTACTTGAATAGTAAACACCTACATTTTAATTACAGTATAGAAAGTGGCTCTAT
Source organism: Bambusicola thoracicus (assembly GCA_002909625.1). Classification (NCBI taxonomy): domain Eukaryota; kingdom Metazoa; phylum Chordata; class Aves; order Galliformes; family Phasianidae; genus Bambusicola; species Bambusicola thoracicus. The sequence continues at coordinate 1,768 of PPHD01003232.1, forward strand.
AAACTCCTTTTTTGGGGGGAGGGGAGTGCAGAAGGGAGAGGAGGAATATATATTCCCTGTTTCAAATTCATGTCTTCTTACTAAGAATTATTTCTTGAATAAAGTATATTTTATTATTTCTTGACTAAAGTGTATCACAGCACATGAACTATTGAAGCAGTCTTCAAATCTTATGTGGTTATATGCAAGAACATATCCTAGGTTTATACTTTAATCAGTCTTATCTACCTGCAGCGATGCTTATAATAAAATCAGCATCTTTGTTAGCAACATTTTCTTTACCTTTTTGTAGATTAACACTTCCTCTCTTTCTTAATCTTAGTTTATCATTACATGTTTTACTGAAAATGAGAATACAGAGTGCTACCTGTGGTTCAGGGTGTCTGCTGATAATAATCTGCACTGCACCAGGATCACAATGGCTTAGCACACCATAAACTTCATTCAGAGTCATATTTTGCACTGATGCTTCATTAATTTCAATAATTTCATCTCCACACCTGCAGAGATATTTAAAAGAAAGTGTGAATAAAACATTTTTTCTCCCATCTTTGTTTCACCCGTGCAGAAATATGCAAAAAGCAGATTCATGTGGTTGACCTCTAATTTGATCACAGATTTGCATTCCATTGTCTCATTGTTCTCTTTACAGAAAATGGAGTGGGGATGAGTTGAAAGTCAAGCTTTCTGTGATTTACTGCACTGCTGCATGCAGCTGATGAACTTCATGCTTACCTACTCATACTTTGTGTCTCTGATCTTTCTGCTGTATGCAGCTCAGCTGCTGTTTCCACCTACAGCTTCCTTCCGTCCTAACAAGTTAACACTTCTCACGTTGTTATGGTCTGCTAGTGTTATTTCAGATGAGAAAGGATGTTCATATTTCTGCTACATATGAATAACTTGCTAACACAACAGTTCTAGTGACAAACTATTGTAATCCTGGGGATCCTTGAACGGAATCTTTCCAATCTGTCCACTATTCTCTGTTTCATTACAAATACTCATATATACTAAAGCACTGATTCATATCAAACTTTCCAATAGTGTGCAACCACTTTGTTGTTTCAGCTAAGTACTTAGGCACGTAGAGAGAGAACCTAAGTTAAAGGTTCACTGAAAAAGCTGTGTTCTGTCCAATTATAAATATGCTCAAAGTGTCTACTTAAGCATAAATCTTATGAGGTAAATTTCTATACTTCCAATAGGGAAATGGAATTTCCACTTGGGAAGAAGAGATAGAATCTGAGGAGCTTGAATTGGGAAAAATCTAAAACCCACACAAGTCAGAAAATACCATGTATTATGGTTTTTTCCAAATACGTCCTCATTGTTTATAGAATTCATTCTGGAGAATATTTCCATGCTTGTCTAAACCCCCCAAAGCTATCCAAGTGTAGATGAGTGACAACAACCCCACTGGGCTGGGCTGTTTCTGGAAATTCTGGCTATCACAAACATCTGCATTCTCAAACCCTCAGAATAGCACATGTGCTGTTAGCCCAAAACCTCCAGAAGGCACTGACCTGCTGCCCTGCGAGATCAAATATAAAGCCATAAAATATATCACAACAATGGGAAAATTTTATCGTAAGACAAACTTTCTCATCCTACCTGAGTCTCCCATCCATATGTGCCACAGAACCTGGTGAGAGGGTGTGGATGAAAATCCCTGATATACACTGGAAGTAAGGGATGCTGCATAACCCAATTCCAAGGCCAACACCTGGCTCTGAAAAAAAAGTGATAATAATAATAAGAAAAGCGTAATAAATGGTCAAAACAGACAATTGGAGAGAATACTTTTAAAAAACACTGTTTTCAATTTACTTAACTTATTCTGTACAAACCAGGAACCTACTCTGGTGTTTGTAAGTTGTACATTTTACACATAGGATGCAATGTAAGTTTATTTTGCAAAATATTTTCTGTGACAGCGGGATTCAAATGACTCTACACAGAGACAGAATGAAACAAAAAGACCAAAAATTAAGGAGGAAGTGTGTGGTTGTTTTTTGATATTTGGTTTCAATCCTCTTTCAGTTTTCTACAATACAGCTCAAGATTTTTGCAAATAGACCTCTTTGCTCTGCGTGCTCTGATGTCAGATCCCATTCTATTTGGTAAGTCACCTCACAGAGAATTTACTTTGTTCACTGTTTTGTTGATCCTGTGTTTAAAAACATATTTCACTCAGTTATTGCTCATAAATAGGAGAATGTAACAGTTGGAGCAGGAATGGCAGAAATACAGGAAGACAGAAGTATGTATTTTATTTCTTTTTAGGCCATCTCAAGAATGAAGTGAACTACTTGAATAATTAAGGATAAGAACTGCTTAGGAATTAGTTGTTGCTAAGAGATTTACTTTTTCATCTGAAGGATATGAATGTGACAACACTTGAGTGAAGAAATGGTATAATTGACTCTTGAGGACAGATGATATTCAAAAGCCACTGCTGATGGATTGTTGTCAGCACTGGAAGCACCACGGTTTACTTCAGTATATTAAAAAACTTAGTTCAGGAAAATAATCAGGTTAGTGAGGAAAGACATGCAGATAGCACGAGTGGTGTTTTGTGAATCAATGCCTTGTTTGTCAGTGGTAAATTAATTTTAGCACTTACCTTTGTTTAGGCTAACTTCCATTATGACCCTGTCATTGGGCTTTGTGGCATTTAATAAGAACACTGGGCTTTCAGAACTGAAAGAGCTGTTTTCTTTAGTTATGCATATGCTAGAGCTCAGTGACTGACACAAGTGGGGTGACAAATAGGTGGAAGCAGAATGAGGTGTGCTGAAGCTTGTCCTGACTGTGAGTGTCAGAAGACCCTTTTTGGCCTGTTGGAAAGAAAAGATTGTGATTGAATGGGTTGAGTTCACATGCGTGTTGCATGTAAAGATTGAAACTGTTCTGGAAGGAGAATACATAACCTTGAATTTTTGTAAAGCATCATAATGTGTTAATCCATGCATTGATTCTCCATTCAGTTCTAGGATCTCATCACCTGTTTTTCAAAATTAAAAAAAAAAAACTTAGTTTTACTGTACTGTGAATAAGTTGTATGAAACATGCATGTACTAAAAAAGGAGTCTTGCAAACATAGTAATGGATGCAGATGTAAAAGCCACTTATGGCTCATTTCAGTTAACTTTCATCTTCACTTAATCTTCCTTTAGATACTCTTTGGGAATCTGGAGTGGGAAAAGGGAGAAAAGATGGATTTCTCACCTTCTTGTAGCCTTCCATCAGCTGCAGCAGCTCCACCAGGAAAGATGGTTTTGACATAGATTCCTATTGGCCCATAAATGCTGTCTTTCCCTCCAACAATGCTAAAGCCCAAACCCTAATTTATGGAAGAAAAATGGTGTGTGAGAGCCTATGTTTAGTTTTCACATTCTATTTGCAGCATCATCAGCATTACCTACATGGACAATATTAGTAAAAAAATAAAAAATAGGATAATCTGTGAAAGACAGTCAACCACATGCCTGTAGTAAAAGTAAAATGAAAATTTCAGTTGAATAGTCTCATGATTCACTTGCAATCAATTAATTCCCCACTATAAACACATAATTCTGTTTCATTTTGCCCCTGGGCCAATATGTGACCTTGAGAGATCCATTTATCTGTGTTCTTGATTTCCTTTCCCATCAATGAAACTGATAAAACAACCATAGCAGATCTTGATCTTACAGTTGACTTTAGACACTCAGATCTTGTGGAGATATCTTTTTCTGATCCTCTACCAAACAGGGTAATTTAAGCAATGACTGTAGATCTGTTTAGGTAGATGCTTCTTTGATTTTTTTTTTATTTTTTTTTGCCTTTCCTCCTTATATAAAAGGTCAAAGTATCTACTACTCTCAGAAGGATGTTGTGAGACTAATTGATACCTCTGGGGTTACCCCTTAAATGAGAAATGAAAGTACTGTGTTGATGATGTCTGTATTTTGTGAGCACAGAAGGACAGTAAGCGATGATTTTGCAAAGGATGCTTATCATACTTCACGTAACAACTTCTGAGAGGTATCTCACAGCTTAAATAGTTACAGATAAAATGAGAAACAAATAAGTTTCAGTAACTTAGAAGTCTATTCAACAAGTTCAAGAAGTATATGTCTAAGTTCATAACTTCTGTATCCTCTCTGTATTCTGCTATGAACTGGCAGTCTACAACTAGCAACCTGAGTACCTGAAGTCAGTTTGCAGTTGAGAAATGAAGCAAAAATCCACATATGGTAAGTCAACAGAGCCAGCCTCACCTTCCCTTGTCCTTTCATCAACACGATGTTAGAGATTACTGAAGCCTGTGAGCCACAAGATGTGTGCACCAGCTGTGCTGTACTTAGTGATCTAGATGGCCTTGAAATTGCCTGTGGAAACAAAAAATACAATTTTCTTTCAGAACCAGCCATTATTTGATGTAGATGCGTTAAGCAAACACACAGGATTCTCTCTACAGCTGAAATAGATGAAAGGGAAGGGAGAAGGTACCGAAGAAAAGGGATTCCATTGGCATAGTGCCTTTCCTGCTCCTCATGGGGGAGAGGAAGCAGGTGTGCCAGAGTCTGGTGGTGCCTCTGGTGCCATTTTCCTTGAGAGGAAGACATGTTTTGATGGGAAGGCTGGGCGCCAACAGCAATCACAGATTCTCAGTGTACTTTTTCTGTTTTTCAGGTGATTTCCTATAGCACTTACTGCGGTTCTCCCTCCAGAGCAGTCCAGCTGTTGGGAAAGTGATTTCCTATTGGTATGGAGGGCGTGAGGCTGCCGCTCTCTGAAGGGCACGGCTTTCCGGGGTGTTGTGCAGTCCATGTCCCCTATCCAGTATGGGTTTACACCTGTGGGACGTGGAGAGAGTGGCCAAATTACTTCTCCTAGCTTTGGAAATCTCTGCACATTCATCTGATCAGGTAAATTTCCCTTAGAAAAGTTTTTTTTCCAGCTGTAAATCTCCCTGAAGGGAGCCATCTTTTTAATTCTAACTGTAGGAGTAGCAATTAGCGTTAATTATATTAAAAACAAACATTCCCAACCAGAAAAGCATTGGCTTATTTAGAGAGTATACTCTGATAAACATAAAATAGAATGTTTACATGCAAAACCCCTGATTGTAGGATTGGAGAATATAAATACAGATGCCTTTATGTGGCAGCAGTTCTTAGCTGAGGATCTCAGAGTGTCTGGACAACAGCTGTACAATCTGTGCTGAGCACTCCCAGAATACTACAAGAGAAAGGATGATTTCTTTGCAACTTACTGGTTGAGTTACTGCGTGTCCGTTGACACAAGGCTTTACTTTGCAGAAAACAACCATTTTGTATTTCCAAAGGCCTTTCCTTGCAGGTTGGTGTTTCCTTCGAGGTGAAAAAAAAACCAAAAAAGACCAGAGAATATATTAAGGAGAAATAACTCCATCTGTTGACTTTTTCTAGTAAGACTATTACATTACTATGCAATAAATTCTTGAAAGTGATCTCAATTTAAAAACAGATTTTCTATTAATTAGGCTTGTAGCCTGAAGCAAAAACATTGAGCAAAATTAATTACTTAAAATATATAAGAGGATAATGTAGTAGATAGCTCAATGCTTTGCCAAAGAAATATGATTACAACTTGCCAAAGCAATAAGGTAGAAATAGATTCTGGTCTCTAGTCAGAATGGACATAAAATTATTGGACATCAATCAATTCAGACAGACAAATGTTTTGATGTATGGATAAAGTGTAGCCATCCTACTCTAATTTTTTTAAGGATGACTGGCACTTTTTTTCTTAGAAGAGCATTATTTTCAAAGCAAAAATGTTTGGGCTCAGCTTTACAGCAGTGAATGGCTAACTCCTCCTCATCTTAGAATAATGCCCAAATATGTGTGTTTAGCATCGTTGATCACAAGGGTTGAGCATTTTTCAAAAACTAAATAATAAACATAAGATAAATGATAGTACATAAATGGTAACATCTGATTAATTCTTTGATGTAAGGAATAATGTCTGGATATTCCCGATAGTCCTGTTTCTGTCATGATGTGGGGGATGCCATTGATCATGAAGGAATCACAGTCAAAGAAAGAATATTATTGAGTGCAGACAGTGTAGGGAAATTGATTCAGTAGAACTCCAGGTATAAAAGGGTTTTGCTCAGCAGTATTCTGCAGTGGTAAGAAAGTCACAGAGAACTTCCAGAGTCAGTTCCATATTCTACTGTGTCTGGAGCCAACCGGGACAAATACTTTCTTCCACATTTTAGGAGCCAAATTTTCAGTAGTGCTGTTTTTTTCTTAAGAACTGACAAATGGTAATTTTTCTCTTTGACAGCAGGTGGAGGCATTTGTCACGCAGCTAACTCATACTAGGGCTTTCTGTTCCATTTCTCCTAAGGAGCTCTTGAGAATAAAAAATGCAGAGAATGTCCTCAAAGAGGCGTTGTGGAACTGATTTTGCAGTGTTTCTTTTACAAGCTAGCTTGCTTGAAAAAAACCTTTACTCTTAACCCTTAAGTACTCTGATGCAAATTTGTCTTTAAATGCTCAGGTCACCTGCCTAAGTCCTGAGTGGTTCTGTGCTACAGTAGTTTGATATATCTCTGGCCACTGAGTTGCTTAAGGAAGAGAAAAAAAGCAAAAGTCTTGGTGGAGCCCTGTAGACATCTGAGTGAGGCAGTTCATAACTGCAGTCCTGGAAAGCAGTGCTCTCTACCAGGCCTGACAGCAGGTCCAGTCAGGAATACTTCCTCAGTCTAGGATTATAGCAGAGTTTTCTATATGATCTTACTGTAGATAATTATAATTAAACAAAAAGAAGAAAAAACAACAACCAGATGATAACGTTTTTCCTTGAACATCAAGACCTTAAGCCTGCAACAAACCTCTGGCTAAACCCTATTATTGTCTTCCAAGTGGCAAATGTGTGATGGGGGACCAACCTCCAACATTTGCAAGTGAAAAGCTTTTAGTGCCATCTGGTTTGGGGTGGTGAAAAGGGTCTCATCCAAAGAAACAGATCTAAAGGGTTTCTCCCGGAAAGATTTACTGATAACCTAGGGTTGCTGGCCTGCAAATGCCTCCTGTTTCCCTCTCTCTGTTGTAGACTCCGTTAACTTTTAGCACAAGAACTTTCTAGCTACAGATCCCACATTGAAAAAGAAAAACAAAACAAAAAACAAACAAACAAACAAAAACCCCTACTTCAGTATAGGAGCTGCTTTCTGGCTTCTGGATTCATGGATCCTTAACCCACCTCTTCTTTTTCTCAACTTCCAAAGGGAAAATGAGCACTGGTAAGCCATGCATTTCTAAAAGGATGGATTGTACAGACTGTGCTAGAATTTCCCAGGGCCTTGGCTTCTCCATAACCTCTGTTTATCTGGGGGAAAAAGCAGTGCTGAAAGCTACCAGGCTGACCGCAAGAGGTTTGGGGTTTAGTCAGAAGGAGCAAAACCACGTCCTTCAAATGTCTGATGCACAAATTCCCTTTCTCTCTCTCTCAAGTAAATGTTGTCAAATCACCCCACAGCTGTGGGGGAAGCACAACTTTCATGCTTACTTTGCTAGCCATCACCATGCTCACCAGCTGTGTTGTTGATTGAATGAGAGATTCAGCCTCCTTGCTGGACAGATCTTTAAGTGATTGCCCATTTAGTGTTAACAGTTCATTCCTTGGACTCAGACATCCATCCCTTAAAAAAAAAGAGTAGAGGAAAATGAATGCATATCATTTTACAGCCAAAGAAAAATATGGCACTATTGTGCTACGTGCCTCACTTCAGGAGTCAACTGCAATCTTCCCTTTGCCTTGAAGAGAGCTCTTTCTGACACATTTTCATGTATTATACACTCCATCTCAGGGAATATACCCCATTACTAGTCTATGCGTACCCTGCCTTTGCTATTGAGGCTCTTGTTTTGCCTTAAGTCTTCAGCACCGAAGGGTTCAAGCCACTGATACGTGTGCTATCTATGGGGACAGAGCTCAGGTGTGAGACATTCCCTCCCAGATTCTTTGTTTCCCTAGCTGGAAGCTCCCACACCAGCCAGCTTGTTATATGTAGGTAGATGTGCAAGGAGTACAGCCTTGTGTCCAGGCTACTATGAGAGCACAGAATAGCCCAAACTTGTTGCTGAATGCTGATTGTGCCAAATCTGTGCAGATAAATAGTTCCCTTACAAGTTTGCTAACTCCACACGTGCTGTACCTGTTTGTTGTGCCTCCAGCAGGTACCTGGCAGCCTGAGATCCCTTTCCAGAGAGAGGCACAGTTTGGACTCCTGGAAAGCTTGATTCCCGAGCTGCTGTTTCCTCTGGTTGCACACAATCTGCAGATGCAATTGTCCTGGTTCGGAAAGATGAAAGATTGCATTAAAGAAAATGTACCACGGATGCTAAAAGTTACATACACTTCTACTGCATCTCGTGAAGAAATGCTAAAAATGACCTTAGAACCAGATTGCCTCTAAGAGGAAGCAGAATTGGCCTTTAATGGTGTGCAGTTGTGAAAGAATAATTGTATCATAAAGGCAGTGTTTTAAAAAAATTGTTTTCCTTAGCTTCTGGCTAAAAGAAGAAAGAGGAAGAATGCTGCATGTAGGGGAAGAGAACTGATAATACATTTGTAATAGTAACTGGCTAAATTTTGCTCATGCTGACAATTGTAAGAACAGAAGAGACAGGGAGGAAAAGTAAACATACACCAGAAAAGGAAATACTCCAAAAAACATGATAGCTCTGAATGAAAAATAAGTGTATACAAAACAGGAGGAGCTCCACCCTGGCTGCCGACTTGTTAAGTAGTGGGCAGGGGAGCAAAGATGACGGCAACATTGGAAGGTTTTGTCCTCTCCAGTCTGCTTGAGGTTGCTGTAGTCTGTGTGCCGCATCTGGAGGGCTAATTGTAAGCACATTTGCAACACAGTTATGAATCATTAGCATATGGGCATACAGAAGTAGTCTTAAGTCATGTCAGTAAATAAAGCAAGGAATGGATTGACTAAGCATACCAAGGAGAACACTTTTGTCTAGGAAATAAAATCCTGCAGCACAGACGCTTGAGCACTTAAACAGTCTGAAGAGACGAAGAAAGTTGGAAAGTTAGCACAGAATTTTTTCTCCATTTTCTCGGTACACCTCCTAATTCAAGTGTTCATTCTCTCTGAGCTAAATCCACCTTCCCTGCCCACACCAGCCTCCCCAGACTCACAAAGTGAACAAGGTCCTCAGCATGTTTTGGCTTGTTCCCAGCAGAGCTGTATGACTGAGACATAGATTTCAGACAGGGATGCACACTCCATACATCAGGATGGGCCGCTGTCAGCAGCACTGTCTTGTTCACAAGGCACAGCAGCGGTCAGCTGTCTGTATTGCCCCAGGGTCCACTTCTCAGAGTGTCATGGACTATTTCCAGTGATCTGTAGTTCTCTGACAGCACAAGGAAAGCTATATAACCACCTTCTTTAGCATCTCTGGAGCTGCTTCCTCCCCTAAGCAGAGTTCATCCAGCCCTAAGGGTTATTGTGCCCTCTCACCACAAATCAATAGGGTTAACATTATACCTGACTGTCAGCAAAGGCAAACTTCGAATTGACGGCAATTTCAATAAAGGTCATTATCATCCCAGCTGGCTGTTGGAGCTTGGTTCCCATTCTGGAACCTGACAGAGTAAATCCAAGGCTGTGAATGAATGAAGTATTTGAGTTTGAGCACTGGGCTCACTACAAGCTGAATTCAGTAGGTAACAGATAAGGGGCTGTGCTTGTATTGACTGACTTGTTAACTCTGTGGGTTTGCTTGCATTCCAGATTGTCTGCTATTAATGAGGAGCGTCTGAATTTTACGAAGCTCTTTTGTTTTTGGAGAGTGCTTCCAGTGAGTAATAGGTAAGTGTATGAGCATGAGCAGGATTCCATTTTAAACAAGTTTGTTTGAACTCTAGTATTGCTTTTGGAACTTCTGCATTTACTTTTCACCCAAGGTAAAATATTTTTGGGAAATATATGCTTGAAATCAGGATAATGTTAGGTTATATTCCATCTCATGGTGGTGCTTTCAAGTCTTTAGCATGGAAACAAATTCTGATGTCTTGAAATGTCAGATCTTGAGTAGAAAAAGTATTCATTTTATACATCAGTGAGAAATTACAGACCAAATTCTGCATACGTGAAGCATCCATTAAATCAACAGGGTTCTTGAAAAAGCAGTGTGCTAATTCTAAAACATGAGAGATGGAAGATAGATCTTAAAGGTAGGAGCCTTACGATTGTTGTCTGCTCCCTTGAAATATGCAGATGTTCTCTCACTGCTACTGGTCAGGTGCACACACAGAGAGCTTCATGTAGCTGCTCTCCTTGTCCATTTCAGTCTTAATTTCCACTTAAGGGTGGGCCTCTTCAGGCAGCCCCCAGCCTCTTTCATGCTCATTCCCTTCCAAGAACTTGTTCTTAGTTCACAACTGCTGCACACATAGTATTTATAAAGCTCTTTGTAATTATTTGTCAGAAAGGCATTTGGCTAACACCAGTTTCCCAGGACATCGCAGAGGTGCAGTGTGTTTGGCTCTGAGATAGATTATTGCAGCACCGTGGCAGCCCTTTGGGGAAGGTGTTTTGTGCAATGGGACAAATGCAAGGCTGGTAATTCTGGCTTGTATTGGGACATGCATGTGAAATAACACCAATGAGATCTTAATAGAATATTCTGTCTAAGAGCAATCAGTTGCATGCACTTAGAAAGAAGTTAAATTCATTGTGCATTGTAGAGAAGTCTTGGGAACAATTTTTCTTTAACTCTGTGGTCATCTTACCAACTTGGGCAACATTTCAAATAGGCTCTGTGTGTGTCAATAGTTTTTAAAATGCCTTTATGTGACTTACTTCCAAAAAAAAAAAAAAAAAAAAAAAGGAAAGGTTTATTGGACAGGAGGGACACGTGGCAATATCTGTATGTTGTCAGCATTTGCACTTCTTTTGGGCCCTGGATATAGATCCCTGTATTCAGATCCAAGTCATTGCAACATGACAGAAAATTAATAAAAGCTGTTCTCTAGAAAAGTAAACATTTGACCACTTCACGTGCCAGCAGTCAATTTGCTTTGGGTTTTGTTCTTTAATGTCTTTTATTTCCTGTCTCACTTATTATTATATGCATAGAAATATTGCTGATGGTTCCAAGAGTAAAGGCAGTATTTGTTTTCATTCTCCTCCCTTTTAATGTGCCCCTGCTGTTTTTGCGTGGTGATTTATAGCTCTGTAGCAAATGCTGAAAATTTGCTAAAGTGAGGTTGGAAGGTTGGTGTGGGAGGGAATAGGCAGGTGGATTCTAGGTCAACTTTGCCTGCTTGTTATTAGCGCATATTTGCTGCCAGTGAATAAAATCTATCTGCTTATAAGGGGCTTTGCAACCCAGCACTTCAGGACTCAGGGGAAACTTGTGTTTGCATTGCCCATTACCGTGAAACCAAAATGAAGACAGTCTGCAGGAGTGCATTATAAACAAAATTAGTCTTTAAGCTGAATCCGTTTGGCTGAAACGTTGAAACCAAAGGGCGAGTTCAGGAGCCTTCTTAAATGCATTTATGTTGCAGGTGAGAGTAAATTAATATTTCATGTGCCTTGCTCTGGAAAAGTAATTTGCAAGTCCAGGCGAATTCTCTCCTCCTGCTCCCCTTCTTTTGTCGTGCTAAATGAAAAATTTTGGAGGATGTTTTTCTATCTGCCATTTAAGAGATTTCTTTTCCCTTCAAGTTCTCATTAGGCATTGCTATCCCTGAGTCCCGTCTCAAAACATCTCATTCCAGATGTTGTTTTGAAGTAAGGGTAACCATGGCATCTGTGAAAAACTAAAAAACTTTTGTGCACTCTCAGTGTAAGACACAGTAGTTAGATTGTCTGAAATGAAGTGTTATACAAGGCTGGTTCATGTAAGGTCTTTGACTCCGTTAACTAAGCATATGACAATGAGCTGATTGACTGCTGGTTAAAAAAAGGCCAAAAACACACAAAAAGCAAAAAATCTAACAACAGTACAATAGTGAATTTAAATGTTTGGCTTTTCTGCCTTCCCAGCTGTGAAATGGCTGGGATTTCCAAGTGGAAGATGAAGAGAACACAGCCTTTTGGGATTTTCTTCAAGAATCCTATTTTCCTGCATCATTTCTAACAAAGAGTCTCTTTGGCATAAACTGACATGACTCCACTGATTCTGACATGCCTCAGCCAAAGCCTTGGTCCTTCCAAAATATTTATAGTAGATGTAATTCATTTTCCCAGCAGCATATTCCCTTTGCAATTAATAAAATGGTAGAAGCCAGGAAGCCTTGGGACGATGCAAGTATCAAGGCACAGGATTCAGGTTCTGCCCTAGATACACAATCAGCATATCAGATATTTCAGAAAGACCTTTCCACCCATTGTCTGGGCTCTGATTTGTTTTTTTAGGCAGCCTATGCCCTGGCCCACATTTTGCTGCATGCACTGTCTTAGCGTTACTGCCTCTTTCCCAACTTGCTCTGGGGATAGCATGGCCCTGATGTCACAAAAGCAAGAAGGCTGGGAAGATGGACAGAGCAAACAGAAAAAGGGAGGAAACAGAAACGTCCAAATAAATGCAGTCTCCTCTACTTGCTTTGTTTTTCCATCCTCGCCATAGGCTCATGTTCAAGACATTACAGTCTGTTGCCATAACACTTGTCCTGGTACCAAGGAGCCAGCTAACTGGCTTCTGCACAAAGGCAAGTTAATAAAAATAATTCTTGTGACAACCAAGGGAGAAAATGACCTTTTGCATTTTTTCTCCTTCAAGCAGAGAGTCAGGAACCAAAGGAAACAAGGACAGAGAAGGTTCTGGAACTGAGTGGAGCAGTGCAGATAGCTCAAATCGAGTGTTTACATAAAGAACCAGTCCTTCCCTTTTACAGTTTATTCTAGATGTTTTTTCACCCACTTCTGCCAGACTCACTGGTAACTGTTGGTGCTTCCCAGACTCTTGGTGCAGGAAGGAGAGCCCTTGACTGAAAAGGAATGCTTCTGGAAGCATCTCTCAAACCCCGCGAGACTGCTGCTTTCCAAAGAATGAGTCAATATTCTCTCTTCTTGTCCATCTGACAAACTACAAAGCCTCAGATTTTGTAACGGCACGAGCAGGCAAGGCTGTCTTCAGCAGTTTGCTTTGTTAACTGCATCAGGTATCAGATACTGCTTGCCATTTTTTTGTTTCTTTACAGGCCACCAAAAACCTGCTGATCTTGTGAGAAGCAAGCTACAAAGGAGATCTTTTTATTTGTAAATAGAGAAGCTGGTATCCCAGCTGTGTCAGTGCTAGAGTAAGTGTGCCTCATCTTAGAAGCAGTCCATGAGCTGTTTGGATGGATGATGCCTAAGTAACATCACGTGCTGGAGACACAATGAGCTGTAGTTGATAGGAGTGAATCTTGGAACATGGAAACCAAATGAATTAAAAAACCTTTCTCATTACTGCTAGCAGTCCATTTAGAGGAGGAAAAAAGTCCTGGCTATTTAGAATATATAATGAAAGTAGAGGATATACATTGAAATCTTGGATATGAGAGATTAATGGATCAGACTCAGAAATTCTTTCCCAGGTAACATCTTACAGTGTATACATTACATACTATAAGATTTTGATCCAGCTTTTCTTTGCCTGGCTGTGCATGGTGATGTGTTATTTACTACTTCTGCTTTTTGTACAATCAAACAGACAGGAAGAAAGATATGGTTGGGAAGTCCATGAAATAATAGCTTTCTGGTGTGGTATGAAGAACAGTAGGGAGGCAGAAGAGGAAAAATATGTGCCTCTGACCCATATGCAGAAGTCCCAAAACATTTTGCTTATGGCTTGTGTAGCAGTGAATCGCATGCAATTGAGTGGATGCAATTCACAGAGATCTAGTGGGCGGCAGCCCTGCCCAAGGCAGAGAGGGTGGAACTGGATGATTTTTAAGGTCTCTTCCAATCCAAGCCATTCTATGAGATACTTTAGTTTTTGAGCAGAAAAGTGAACCTCATGTTTGGAAGACTGATGTTCCTGGTTCTCCCCTAGTTCTGAAGCACAGGGAGCATTAAATCACGCGGCACTTCTAAACATTCTTCTCTCTTTCCATGTATAACAGGAAAAAAAAATGAAGTTGTTCAGTTGCATGAGAGTTACTAACACCTTCAGGGACATACTTAAGGCTGCTGGGAATGGAAAGCGAAAGAGCAGTGGGATAACCTCAACACCACCACAGAAAGAATGGAATCAATTTTCTTGAACAAAGGCAAGGATCCTTCAGCTCTGAATCACACAATGTGAATTTCTGAAGTGTCATGTGGAGATGAAGAGAGTGTGTCGTACTTTAAGACTTGAAAAACACTTGCTGACTCCTTTCTTAAACAGAGAATTTTCAAGTTTAAGATAAGACGTGGTATAGAAAGATGATGGCGGGCTTGTGCCATATGGAAAATAGAAATCACTGCTTTCACAATATAGGGCAGTACAAATAAGGTCAATGTAGCTGTTACTAAAGTTCATCCCACTTAGCATGCTGAGATAAGGCTTCTCACAGCCACTGATCCATGACTCTGAAAGGCAGGAATATTGTTAGCAAGTGGCATCTGAAGAAGTTTGTATGGTTATGAGAGCTCTGAAAAGGGAATTCAGTGTGCCCGTTACCTATAGTGTCAGTAAGCACCCCAACTGCACTGATAAAGGCCTAATTCTGACTGATTTATGTCACTGTCCATCCAGGTTCCTGACCCTCCCTGTGCAGTGACACCAACACACCGACCTAAAGGGGTTGATTCCCTCACCAGTGATCCTTATCTGTACAACAGCACTAGTTATGAGAATTACTCTATTCCCCAGATCCCTATTTGAGCTGTTTGCCAGCTTGCAAACCAAATAACTTATAGTCTGCACTAAGATATTGAATAGTTTCACAAGGGTATGGATCACAACAGTTATTGGAGCCTGACATGTTTTGGAGGTATGCAAGCAAGCATGCTGCAATAACTGACACATATCCAAGAAAACATTTCAGCTTTGCTAAAAAGAGAAAAGGGGAGAGTGACAGAGGCCAGCTCCTTTGTTACTCCCAGATGGAAATCAGCAGAGTGTATGCAGGCTGTCTGCTAATGAGAGGAGGTGCTATAGTTTTGCAGGTGTATTTTTGCATTTCAGTCATTTCCACCTATTTAGGTTTTCTGTCAGAATGCAATAGAAACTTGGCTTGTTTTTTTGTCTTTGTTCTGTGGTTATGCCTAGGGGCTGAAATACATCACCATCCAATTTCTGTCCTGCTGCACACTTTGCATTGTGAGACTACATGCTGTGATCATTAATAAGAAACTCAGAAAATAAGGGGAGATTCAGATTTTCAGTGCAATTGGTCTTTAGATGTAGAGGTCTGGTTTCATCAATTTCTACTGAAAGTTAGTAAAATAAAATAGAATATGTAAGAAAAAATAGTGTAGGTGAAAGAAATATAAGCACTGTTATACAACATAAGAAATATAAGCCACTATTTGTGCATGTAAAAAGCAAATGATACGGGGTATTAGAATGGTATTAGATGCCATGGAGATATAGACTATTAAAAGTCATGTCACAGTTGCAGTGACACACCAACGGGGAAAGAGAAAGTGAGCAATTAGGATACGCCAGAGAGAAGGAAGCATTTCTGAAGGCTTCTAAAACACGTTGCCTAGACTGAGAAATGGCCAGAGATCTGGGGTTAAAATAGTTGCTTCTGGATTAAAGACAATGTAATATTTACATCTCTAGAGAAGGTTACATCTCTGGTTTAGAACCTTCCTGAATCAGAGAAGGAACATCTGCCTGCGAAATCTCCTGTGTCTTTCATAGTAATAATATGATTTATACTTGCATAGCTTGTGAGGTCTCATTGTATCATGCTTTACACATACATTTTTCTATAGTGACAGTTCTGTATGTTGAGCATAATACATATTGCAAGTAGAAAGCACCAGCTGTGCTAGTCTGCATCAATGAATGGCCTAGCAGCCACTGATTTCAGTGCAGTGTTCATCAGCAGGGTGCTACAGGGTGGTCAGGAAGCCAATAACTCTTCATGCAGTTTATACACAACAGAAACATTGCAAGCTCATAAGCTCTGAAAACACCGAGTGGACTCCTATATTCCTAAGAAGTATGAATTAACACATCCAGAACTACTGCAATGGAAAACCTTACAATATAACACACCGCAATGCCTACCTTGATGAGTAACTTTTTTCTCATGTTGTTGCAGTTCTCATTTGCGGCCGCCTTGGACTGGGCTGTGCTGGTGATGACACATGGAGGATCAGGTGAGCTGTCTTCTGTCTCTGATGTGCTTGGCAGTTGTGCTCTAGGACAGCAGTCAAATTCCTCTTGACCCCAGTTGGTGGAGATCTCAAAGGGATCGGGGCATTTCTCATCGGGACTTGACCCATCATCACTGTTTCTGGCATTGCACAGTATAAGCGATCTTGAAATGGAGCGAAACTTTCTTGACTTCCTGTTGCCAGCATTGCTCTTTCGATCCATCTTCAGAGAGCTGGTGGTGCTGCTCTTTTTCCTGTCGTTCTCCCATTTATGTGGCATGATACCTTCAGTAACTTTCTCTGCTTCTCTGTCGCTAAATATCCTCCAGGAAAGGAAATATAAAATGTAAGTTGTAATATATCCCCACTTAATAACCTACGCTACTGAAAAGCCCTAATGAATAAATCGAATCAACAGAGCCTTTCAGTCTGCTAACAGCCACGTGATAGCTCATGACTTGCTAATTCTGTTTCTGTGCAGTGCTCTACTAAATTCGCCTTCACCTTTTCATTCTCTTCACATGCTCCCCAAGCACAATGGAGTGCTTTTAATAAATATTTTTGATGCTTCCATTGTGCTGCTTCCTTTTGGCTTCTGCTGAATTTGCATGTTGAAATCCCAGATTGAAAAGGAAGATACTTTAAAAGCATTATTCTATCCAGCTAACATTATCTGAAAAGAGGAAGCTCCTTTTGAAGTTTAATTCATGAAACCACTATAATTCAAAGAAGATTAATCAAATTGTCAACATTAAGTTCTCTGCCTGGCACATCTGATTTGTAAGCAGCTTAGCAGAAGTAGATCTTAGCCATGAGAAGGTAAGGAATGTCAGGAGCTGTAAAGCTCCTACCTTTGCAGACCAGAACTCACTTAAGACTCGCATTTACCAGTAATACAGAGATCCAGTGAAGCACTTTAGATGTGAATATCTGATTAGGGATTGAACTCTATAAAGGAATATGGCTCCAATACATCTGTCAAAAAGGGTTCCATTACAGGAATGGTTTGTTCCAGCATGTGATGCAGCAGAGCAAGTTAAGAGAAAGTGTAAGAAATGCAACGCAATCAAAATGTGGCAGAGGTTGGAGCTTTTGTAGAATGAAGAAAGTAATGAGCACGTTAAGATAACGAAGGGGAGCTTTGTTAAAAGGACTTCCTTTTTCTCTCAAAAGGTTTGCAGAAATATTTTGTCAGCACTAGAAGAAAATGTCAACACAAGCAAATCTAAACCAATCACTTTGACTTGCTTGCTTGATTTTGATTCCTGTTTGTTGCAAGAGCAAGATACTATTCACAGTATCTGATTGATACATGTTGAAATTAAAGGATTTGTGTAAATGAAAGAATGCTGTGTTACACCGAAAACTGAAAATGGTTGTAATTTAAAAAGGCATTCTCAAGTATACCACTGAGAAGGGTTTGCACAATGCCTTACAATGTGATTGGCTGCTTGGTTTTGGTTCTGTGCAGAATTAAGTAGGAGCATCTGCACTTTGTACCCAAAATGTCACTGGTGGTACAGAAACAGAAGGCAGACTTTCTAAAGGCTCCACACAGCCATGACAAGAAACATAGGCCTGCACGTTCTGACCAAGCCAGACCTACATAATAAATCATAAGGATTATATTTTTCACTTTTTATCTTCTCATAGAAATCGCTGCAAAGAAAAATATATACATAAATGATAAACACTGTGCAGTTGAGTAACCATCTCAAGCAGCTATATGGCATTGCTGGAGAAATATACAGTTCAGTGTGAATCAGAGTTTGTTTGGATTTATAAAAGTAAAAAATAGCATGTAGGTTTTTCAGGAGGAGGGAGGCCCCCTTTTCCACCAAGGCCTACAGTGCTTTCTGGTGTATTTGATAGATGATGCTCCCATAACTTTGAAGAGCTTAAGTTTGAACATTTCTAGAGAACATGTCAAGTTGAAGAAAACCTCTGTCTTTTCTGCCTTTCTCCTGTGTGTCTTTGGGAACCTCACTGCTGATCTGGAAGAGTCTGATCCCACTGGATAGGAACATTGCAACTGAAGTCACTGAGCTCCCAGCCTTCCCCACTCTGGCACAGCATAATTTCAGTGCATAAAATCTTCTACTGACTTTCAGAGAATATTTTCTCTTCTTATGAATAACATAATTTGCAACCCTGGCCAATTGCAGCCACAAGTGTGGATGGAGGGCTGCCCAATGCTCCCTCTGTGGGATGTATGCTCAGATGTCCTATTCAGCATGAGCTCTGTGAGGATACAGAGAGCAGAGGGGATGGGGAAGAGGTTGACATGGAGCTCAGCTTTAACACATGGTCTTTTTGGTTGACTTGCGATATTATTTCTCTAGGATTCATCTGCCTTTCTGCACTACTGAGAGAAGTTTGTTTTTAGAGCCTCTATGGTGAAACTTGGTTTGAAAGATGAAAAGTGCAATGAATTACATTAGAACAGTAATTTTGAGAACTCAAGTAAGAAGTTGTTGACGTAATTCAGTATCACAAGCTTGCAATTTTGGTATGTTTTTGCATTGATTACATTAGTTACAAGCTGTCTGACGTTTATTGCTACTAATACATGAAGACCTTCAAAGCTTGCTGATTTCTATTGATTGTGTTTTCAGCATTTTGGCTAGCTCAAAACTTCAGTATACCGTAACTTGTGTGTATCTAATTTCAGCATGCGAGTTACAAAACCTGTTTATTTTGTAAAGTTGAGGTTGCATTTCCTGCATGTCTGAAGGCATCTCAGAGGAAGAGGAAACTGAAATCTGGCGCATTAAACCAGAGTGTGGACTTAAAAAAAACAAACAATAGGAATGGTCAGGATGAGGGAAGCTTCACACCTTGCTGTCATATTGGGATAACTTCTACAAGTAACTCTCCTGGACATCTAGGTAGAAAGCAACAGAGGTAACTGGCCACGGAACATGCAGCACTTGAAAGTCTGCAGAAGAGACCGTTGATCGTCCTGTGTTTCTGGCAATCACTATTAGATACGAGCAATAACGGTGTCAAAAATGAGCCTGAATTGTGCATTCAGACCTAAACAATTTTGCCTTTGGGGAAAAATTAGAAGAAATAGCATTTTTCATTCAAGGATTTCTGTGTTGTACAAACATTAACTGCACTCTTGCTTCCCTGAAGAGAGAGAATTTTTAAAGAGCCATTAAGCAATGGGTAAGCAGAGGGCTTAATAGCTTAATGGTCAAAATACTGCTCTCTGGAGACCGGTATGCTAGGATGAAGGATGGGGAGAGATGCAGGAGCCCTTCCTCACTCTGCCTGAGGCTGCTGAGCTTAAGAGCATCAGTACCAAGCACTGCCATCAGTAATAAGTGCTTCAGAAGGTGTCTCTGACTGTTTCTGAGCACGTGGGATGCGGGGCATGTAGAAGCACCTGTTGAAACAGGGAAGGAAACATTGCTCTAAGTGCACTCTCCCTTCCCACCCCCTACAGTGGTCCTGCAAAATATTACCCTCAGCAGAGGGAAAATCTTTTTTTGCCATGTCGCATCAGTCATTTTCCCTACCCTCTCCCTCACCCCCATCAGACTGCTGTTAGCTCAAAGACCAAAGTTAACTCTGAGTGACTTACCAGGTATCTCAAGGAAAGCCAGCAGCTGCAGTGAAAATAAACCCAGTAGACCTGGAGATTTCCCGTTAAATACTTGCTTTTGCTCTAGCTTAGAGCCCAAGTCCTAACTAAAACAGCATCCTTTCCGGGGCTGCTGGTTCGTTAAGTGACAGAAATACAGGAGGCACCAAAAACATAGTCTGTACATTTTTCACTAGAAATATCCAAAAATATTATTTTACACAGAAAACAATATCATAAGTGCTAGAGAAGCTTTATGATTCATTTCCATATTCCACCAAATTTAATTTGAGGTATCATGAGCACAGACAATTACTTCAAAGTCAGTTCTCCAAACCATTCATCTCTTCCTCCTGTGCACTCACTGCTTGTCATTTTCTCTTGCCATTCTTATACCTTCAGCATGCCTGATGGAAGTTGTCTGTGGTTTGTAATGCAAACCAAATGTTCTTTCTCTTTTACTTTTTTTTTTTTTTTTTACCCAAGCTTTATTTTTCCAGCTTTAAGTCTAAAAAGCCTTAACTCAGTCTGTCTTCTGCAAACAAAGTAAATGATTTGAGCAGTGCCCATTTGGTTCAAATTTTTGGTGGGATATTACACCAAGCATTTACAAGATGTAAATAACTTGACGTAGCTCCCAGACTAAAAGGCAATGCACTGCTGTTAACCATACAGTAGGAAAGTTAGAACTTTTCTTTACTAGCAAGACAAGTTTTACGTTACCAAGTGCTAACAGCGTGGTATCTTGCATCTCATTTTAATCTAGATCTTGTGATCTCCATCAGATTCATTACTGAGCAGTACTATTAGAACTGAATTGTTGCAGACGCCAAGGATTTCCAGGCAGTAGGAAGAGCTAGAGATTTGGAAACACTCTAATAAAAGGTAAGAAACTCTTGAGAGTTGAATTCACAGTTAAAAAAAACCTCTAATTCTTAAATAAAAATGCAAAAGGAGGAACTTACAACAGCGAGGCAGACAAACCTGACTCCTGCAGAAGGCTGTTCCTCTTCATAGGCCTGGCAAAAAAAGACAGAGTGAATAATTGAAAACACACTCTGATGGTGTCACGTGGTTTGGTTTCAGTAATTCTGCTCAGTACATTGGAACGGAGCTATTGTTTCCTAATTGAAGAAAATGTCAGCAAGGATAGATAAACAAAAGCAATGGGATGCAGTATTGGGGAAACTTTCCAGTGAGCTCCCAGCTACCCATAGATGACAAGACTATTTAAGGAGTTTGTGTAATTTGTTTTTACCCATCGCTCTCTGGTCCTAGGATTGATGGGGTCCCAGCATGCTGAACCTACTGGGGAGTGGAGGGGAGTCTGTGCTAATCAAGTGCAGGATTTCCTGGTGGATGCTGAGAAGGCAAGCATGTTTCTTGTAATTTTTAGCAGATATTTTAACCATGATGCCAGTAAGAATTTCATAGGCAGTTTCTGTTCCAGGAGCTACTTCTGAATGCTAATCCTTTGTATAGAAATATGAAGTGGCACGGTCTCTTTGACCTAGCAGTTCTTAGATATTCTCCCCTCGATGTGCTAAATTTAGTGACCCAATCTTATCAAGGACGGAGAAAACTGTTGCTCTTTCCACAGAGCAGCTGGGAAATGAGAGCTATGCCACAGGTTGCCAGTTGCCTCAATTACACCTTTAATTTGCTGCAGACTGCTCACGGTCCATTCTGTTATTGTGACAGCTCCCCCCAGCAAAACACTGACTTGTACACGCTGTCAGTGCCACCTTTCTGCCACATCCCTGGGTACGATCAGCCATGTCTCATCAATTAGAGTCTGCTCTTCTCCACCTGTCAATTCCCAGCTCTTCTCACACACTAACAACTAAAACATAGTTTCTCTCAGTCGTAGAATCCTGATGTCCAACCTAAGCCTCCGTTGGCGCAACTTGAGGCCATTACCTGCTGTCTTACCATTGTTACCAGGGATATTCACAAACATTTCTTCTCAGAGTGGTGATGCAGTGGCACAGCTGCCCAGGGAGGCGGTGGGGTCACCATCCCTGGAGGTGCTCAAGGACCGCGGGGATGTGGCGCTGAGGGATGCGGTCAGTGGGCACAGTGGGGGTGTGCTGGTGGTCTTTTCCACCCTCAATGATTCTGTGGTTCTGTACTTTCTAGGAAAACGTGAAGAAAAACCTGAACTTTACATGTGGCCCCGCCTGCTCACGGAAATGGCCAAGGAAAGTGTTTAGACACCTGCTACCCTTTCTATTATGTAGCCTGAAGGTTCTGGTTTTATTGGTCTATCACTAAATTCACAGAGGAGGGAGTTTAAAATGGGTTGTAAAATTTTGCTTATGCTGTCTCATGTTTAGTGGTCTCCTGTGAGTTCTAGATAAAATGTGGGCAGTGAAGACAAGCATCTGGTCTGTGAGAATGGCGTATCAGGGCAAAAAGCGCAGCTGAAGTCTCTGCCTTGTGCAGCACCTACTGTAGCCCTGAAACTCTCTGCCTCTGATAATACAACTGTGGCTAATTTATATTTCAAGTGCTTACAAAATGAAAAGAATTTGGCATTGTTTTTCCAACAAGTACGTGTTCAGGGTATGAGTTTTCACCTGGGTGACCATAAATATGTAATGTTAGCGCTGTTTTTTGAATACTAATCCTATAGAAGAGCCATGATTTTGATGCTGAGTAGTGAACAGTGGATATCAAGTAGATTTCCTGGAAAGATGGAAAAATAGGGATATGATTTTGTGCTTTAGCAAACAGTTCCTCACTGAGCTTAAATAGAGAGAATATTGGCCTTGTGTATAAAATGAAATTTTATACTGTCAGTACCACAGAATCGAAATATCAATCAGGAAGCAGAGCTACGTACTGTTTACCACTGAACTGCCCCGCACTGTAACACATACGTTTTTGTTTAGCAATAGAGCGCTCATTCACACAAATTCTCAACAGTCCCCGTGTTTCGATCCAAGCTGATTGAGCTGGAAGCTCCAAAGGATTGGAAAGCTTTTTTTTTTCTTTTTCTTTTTTAATTTTCTTCCCATTGTCATATGCTATTGCATTTCCTGACTACGGGCTGAATTCTGCAGTCCTTAAGCCACTGGGAGTTTCGTTCATTCTGGATCTGGACTTCTGCCAGAGCCAGCAGCAGAAGCAGAAATATCACAAGGAGGGGCTGTATTTTCATGATGTTTCACTGTAACCTTTTGCAGTTTTTTTCCATCTTCTCTGTACAGTAATTGTTCAGCGCCCAGCGGTGAACTGAAAAGCACATTTTTAGAAGCCGTAAGGAAAAAGAGACAGAGCCCCTCCTGCGCCTGCTGTGTTGTGCTAATGGTATGCTTTAATACTGGATCCTGTGGTCAATCTTCATTACATAGCTAAAAGGAATCATACCAGGAAAGGGGCAATAAACACTGATCAGATGCTCGAGTGTTTCATGAAAGGATTGAAATGATGTGGACTCCTTCCACTGAAAGGAGCTGAATTGTTAAAGGTTTATGAAATAACAGTTGTTATAAGGAAAGTCAGCTGGGTTTCTTTACTGTCTTCTCATGTACAAGACAAGAAAGGAAAAATGCAATAAAGTGAAGAGTTCAAATAAATAAAAGGAAATACTTGAAATCTAAAGCGTAGTTAATATGTGGAACAAGAAGCTAGCAGAAATGAGTCCTTTGAAGTTAGCTGCCTTGCCTTTGATTTCAGCAGGACAGAGATTTCACTCCGAGAGATGAATAAATGAAAATAGTATCTGCAGTTAAAGGAAGAGAGCATGCAGCAGGAGCAACAGCTCTTGCTGCAGAATAAATGTCCAACAGTATCATTCCCAGGTAGAGCGGTGCTTCTGCCCTGGGTTAGGAGACACTTTTCTGACATCTGGTGTTAGTCTTCTGATGGAAGTGGGAGGAGGAAATAGAGAAGCCACTGAACGTATTTCTTATGAGTTCTTCTCTCTTGCCTAGAATCCAGATGTGTCTGGAACCAGAGCAGATACAGGAGCTGATCCCTCTTCCCCTCAAAGTATTTTCCAAATCCAGAGATTGGGATTCTAAAGGACAAATTTGCAGACTATTCAGTACTAAATATTTTGCCTGTTGCTACTGGTGATAACCTTTTCCAAAGAGGAGCATATAAATTTAAGCAGAACTATTGCACCGGGCAAAGTAAATCTAACTAATGGTGGAACGTAGCCTCAGACCTGATTTCCACCCAACCTCATGCTTGTGATAATAAGAGAGAAAGCCAATAGTTTGAGATATGCTAGCTTTTGTCCTGTCCTCATATTGCTCTGCAAACTGATGCCCGGCAGGGGAGTTGGAGCTTCATGATCCATGAGGTCCCTTCCAACCCAGGCCATTCTATGATTCTGTGTGAATTACAGAATCACAGAATTGTAGGGGTTGGAAAGGACCTCTGGAGATTATCTAGTCCAACCCTCTAGTAAGCATGTTTACTATAGTAGGTTTCACAAGAATTAGTTTTATCTTAAGTACAGACACAATATTCACACATTGCCTATTCCAGAAAGCAGTCATATTGCACAAGACAGTCCATTTTCTCGGTGCTGCTAAGCCAGGACTGGATTAGTCACCTCAGTCTTGGATGGTGAAGCTTTTACTCTGCCTCCCATCCATCTAACATAGCAATGTAGGAACTGGTATATTTAATCATCCTTTAAGTGCAGTTCATCTAGTATCTCTTTCCAGCAAACTCTAATGGCAATTGCTTCAATAGAATTAGCTTGGAAAAAAATAATCAACATTCAGGAAGAGTTTCTTCTGAGTGCCTTCTTGGTAAGAAGCGGCTGACACCCTGAGGTTTTGTGTGTATTCCAAAATTGCTGGGGCTTTTTACATTGTGATTGGATAGCATTGTTTTAGCAGAGGCTACACGAGACCCATAATGGATAAGTAATGCTGTATGTCAAATTAGGTAAATCTCTTTCCAATTCCTTTCATCACGTAGTACCTGCTTTTGCCAGGAAGCACAAAGAATTTTCTTCTGGTGATGAAATGAATCTTGTGTTAAGTACCTGTAATTTATCCACTCTGTCTCCCATTAAGTATTGATTATCCAGAGGCAATGAGTTTCATGTGTTACATAAAAATATACTTCTTTGTACTTGCTTTAGATTTGCTGCCTCTAGGATTATTCTAGGAAAAATGCCCTGCTCTTCAAGCCTTTGTAGAATCCTTTTCTCATTGATCTCTTCACTGATGTCATCCTCTATCTTCCACATAGTTCTGTCTTTCCTCCTGCTGCCCCTCCTTTCTCTCAGCGTCACACTGCTTTCATACATTTGGATCTCCTCCTTTTTCTTCAGATCCTTTTTTAAGTCCACTTCCTTTTGCGAGCTTTGTTACCTGACTCTTTCATAACGGTATCCAGCTTTTCAGCCTGTTCTATTTTCAAGTGAAATGCCTCCCTGAGGGTTAATCAAGGTTCCTAGACATTGTATTCCCAACTACATGGGCACTGCATGACAAGTACTCTCACTCTCTCTGACATTCTCTATGCAGAATTCTAAATGTTCTGTACGTACAGTGCTTTGTTTACAGAAAAGGATCCCATGTGATCTAAAGAAACACCACGTTAAGAGCTTATCTAACTGAGCAGTACCAGCAGTGTCGGTGTGAAGAACATTGACTGTAGCCACGGTATGGTAGATGAGGCCTAGCAAGAACGGTACCCTTTGAGAAAAGTGTTTTGAGTTGTTGCTTATTTATCTTTCATATTTCTGTATTGGGTCTATAGACCATGCATAAGTGATTGTGTTGATCTTAGAGAAATGCTACAGGATATTTGTGTCTGAACTATGAAACTGCTCAATATCAGGTACTGAAGACCAGGCCTGTCAATTTTTTGTAAAGCCATTGACTGATACAGGGTTCACAAGAGTAGTAAAAACATTGTGAGCTTGTCTGTATGTTGTCATTCTAATTTAAAGCAAATATTTTTAAAGGTTATGACTTTACTTCCTCATTCCGCATTTCCAATCACATAATGTTCCTTTTTCATCTGATCTTGCATTCCTCCTGATTTATAGTCCCCTGAACTGGAAGCTGAAATAGGGGCCCCTTTAGGTTGAATGAAAAGGGAATTATCAATTGCCAAAACTATGATTCATCAAGCAAAAAGGTAAAGGGCAGAAGAAAACTGAACTTAGTCTACATACAAAAATCATATGAAAAATTTCTCTGAATGTTTCACGAGTTCAGTGTTAGGAGGTGTATTTAGATCTGTTTGGTCTTCCATTTTATTGTGAGTCTTTGTTGGGTTGTGTCATATTTGTTGCTACTGTGTTTTGTTTCATGCCTTGAGCAGCCATACATGAATGAAGGGAAGTACTGAAAAGATGAATACATTTCGTCTCTCTGAGGACTAGTGGCAGAATTTGCTTCTTTGCCACTTTCAAAGCCCAATCTCAGTCCCACTGTAGGTCTGTACTTCGCCATCCCTTAGCCATAAGTAGTATGCATGGTCCTGTCTTGGTTGCTGGCTTTGATGGATCTTGGTGGGGATTTTTGTTTCCAATTAGCTTTTTCAGCGGTTGATGAGGAATTATGTAATCTCTTCCTCTTAGATATCTGTGCCTAAATAAGATGACTTTATTGCATTTATACATTGTCGCTTCTGTTGCAAGGCTTTAGCAGATGCCACTTCTGAATATTTGTCATTCCTGATGCCTGGCAGAGGTAAAGCTACTTAACGCCGTCACTTCTCTGTACAAAGTCTTCAAGACCCTTCACATTTCTGCTGCTTTACTTTATCGCTAAGGCTGTGACAATTAGAATGAGGCTGAGCTGATGGTTTTTATTTGTGGCATTGAGGATACCAGCATAAAGCTCCAGTGGCAGCTGTCTTGCTCTTCACTGCTGTGCTGTAACTTCTAACAGTGATGTGAGTCATAGTGAGCACCACATCCATTACTCACAAGCATTATTGTTGACAGCAAGATGAGACTAAATTATCTCACAGGTTTCTTGTGGTTGAAACTGTATAATCTGTCGCAAAAAATAGTTCCCTGGTAAGACACTGAGCAGAATGACTCTGGTGCTTCATAAGATCTGATGACATCCTGCCTGTAGGTGTGATAGATGATGCAAGAGCCAGATTTAGCATCCTAAGCACTGAGGAATCTCATGTTTTGGGGAAACAGCTTTTCTCCTGTGTTTTAAGATAAGCCTACACCTTTAGGGCAGTGCCTGATGTTAAATAACAGCAGTCAAGAGATCTCCTGAGGATTACTGACATTGGTTTTACTTTTTTTTTTTCCTACAGAATCGCAGATTTAATGCTCAGAAGATGTTGTTGCAATGAGTTGGTCTCATCAATCTGACAAAGAGAACTTTAACCTGTTATTCCTGTATCGATGACGATAATAACTGCTTCAGGTAAAGCATCTATTTTAGAATAAGCATCAAATCTGGATGTAAAGACATTATCTCACCACCCTTGAGAACTTCCTCTTATGAACAGATAGACTGTTAGTTACTGTTTCTTTTAAATGTCTCTGTATCCACACACTCATGGACTCTTGTTTTGACATTTGTCCATAAGAGCTTGAAAATTAATGCTTTGCACATTAAAGACCTTCATCACTTCCTCATTGTTTTTTCTTTTTAAATCAGTGAGGAGGAGGGAGTTTAGGTGTCATGAAACTTTATTGCATTTCTTAACATTTGATTATTTTTGCACCTTCATGGCGTTCTGTGTTTTAACACTGAAAAACAACTGTTGATTTCACAGTGTCTGTAGTCCAGGGCTACCAGATAGTGGGTAAGTAAACTCCATAGCATTAGGAAGAGTTTCCTTACTCCATAAGAAGCCATTATAACTCAGATCACTGCTACTATGTTTGTTTTGCAGCTGATGTAGGTGACATTTTCTGGTGTCATTTCTTCATGTGTGCTCATTTTTTAGTAGAAATCCAGAGAATATCTCATATTCTCTCTATAAGAAATAATACAAAATCCTTTGTCTCAGCTTGAATTTCCCAAAAGGAACAGTCTTTTCTGGTATTTGAGTCCCAGTTAATTGTCCAACATCATGTTCCAAGTCAGCCATGCAACCACCACTGGAACCCAAGATTTCTAGTCTGGTTCCCTTTCCTTTTTCTTCAACATTGTCTAATCTGATCTTAAATATTGTCATTCAGTTTGGGAAGTGAACATTCAAAGATGTGACTCTAACAAGAATTTGAGGGGTAAGAATACCCAGGTTTTGAGGGGTTACTTATAAAAAAGAGGAGTTTCAAAGGTTTGGGGTTTTTTTGTTTGCATGTTTTTGGTTGCTGGCTGTGGGTCTTTTTTGAATGAGGGGAAGGAGAGGACCACAGTGAAGGACCTTTATTTATAAAATAGACAAAAAGATGTTAAGGTTTTGTCCCTGTCAGTTTGAGCTCCCCATTAATCTTTGGCAGTTGCTTAAAGTACATATAACTGAACCTCATAACCATGTCTAACACACTCCACTCACTCCATAAAGTACTCACACACCGCCACAGCCCAGTTTTTGACAGAGCACTGTAGTGGAGATCGCCTTCCAGCTCTGAGAGTGACCTGAATGTTTGACACTAGATAAGTTTATCTCCCCTCAATCCCTGTCCTTATCTATGGAAATAAGTTGTGGCTATCACCTTCTTTCTTGTTAGCAGGGGATAAAAAGTACTACAAGATAATTAAATTGTACTCTTTTAATTAGACAATAAGACAACAACTCTTCTTAGAAAACAAGTACTTGTTCTTGTCAAGTAATGATATCCTATACCAGTCCATCTCATTATGCAGAATACATTGTGTACAAAGTTCATTCTATATGATAATTCTGGAAACATAACAGTTGACTGCATCTTCCCAGGGGCTGCAGGCCAGGAGGTGTGTGCTTGGTTCTGAGCATGCCAGCTGCACAGCAATGAGGCTACAGTGGCAGTACAGACATATATCACCAGTGTCCGTGTGTTACGCCAGCCTGCATGTTTTTTCTGTAGGCTCATGCTGCATGAATCAGCTACTAATGAGGTCCATAATAAAGGAGACTATTAAGTGAACACTGCATTAATAATGTTGGCAAAGTCCCGAGACTACAGACATTATTTATAGCATATGACTAAACAAATATGCATCTCCTTTGAGGCTGAGACTCTGGGCTAATTCACTGATTTCCTGCACAGGCTGGTTCGTACAGAGATTCAAGTAAATAGTGCGTTTGGATGTCTTGTTTGGAAGCATGTTTTGAAACACTAATCACATTAATATTGAATTCTAAAATGGATTGGAAAGTCGTATGTGTTTTCAGAGGATTACGTAGTGCTCCTGTCCAGTTCTCATGGAAATGTGTTTTTCTGCATTGCTTCTTTAAGGAAAATAAAAGGTTTGAAGAGTACAGCCTGCAGCTGCAGAGCTCTTGAAATGAGCAGAAAGATTAGAAACAGTTCTGAAAAATAATGAACTTCTGCAAAAGTAAAAAAAAAAAGAAATATCACATATCCTCTTTACATCCTGCTTCAAAATTAATGCCTTTTTTTTTTAATTGAGATTAATTGCTATTGAGAGAGAATTGGAGATTTAAAATGCATTCGTCTGCCTCAAATACAGAAAGTTTAGAGAGGCCTTCAGAACTGCAGGCAGCTGCAAGCTCACAATATTCCCTGGTACAGTCTGCTGATTTTATGTATGTCAGGAGAAATAGGAGAAATATTATACTGCAAAGCAAATGTGTCCTGAACTAAGGTACTTCCATGCACAGCATCTCTCTTTTAAGTAGTAAGGCTGATCATTCAGCAACTTCCTTCAAATTTCTCACGTAACTGAAAAACAAAACAGCCATGACAATGTATAGACGGGCAAAAATACAGTTTGTGAAACACCTCTGCTTTTATGTCTTATCTGATTACTCTCCTCGTTTAAATTCCCAAATAAAAAGAGTTGAAAATGATACATACTGATATGTAAAAACAGTTGACTGTATGATGCCCAAAGAATTTGATAAGAAAATATCACTTACCATTGCCAAGTGTCTTCTTACTTAGGTTCATTATTATCATCCCCTCTTAGGCATGGAATACACAGCAGAGTCAGCTCCCGGCATGTTAAATACTTGACAAAATAATAAATGCACTGCAACTCCACAGTGTTTGGATATTTGACTGTAGCTCCTGAGCACTGAAAGTGACTACTCAATATAACAATTTTTCCTTAGCAGAAAATGCCTTGCTATTTGCCAGCAAATCTTTAATGCTTTAGATTGGGTATTTCCAACTACCGCCCTACTTGCGAGGCAGATGTGTATAAAAGAGATGTTATTTCACTGAATCAACCACTGAGATCGTAACCCTTTTCCTGTACCACAAACAGAAATGTAAAACCTCAGACTTTCCTCTTGGACTTCACTGACTTGTGTCTGTTGTACGAAAGCAAAACACAACTACTCCAAAGGCTAATATATGGAAAAATGTGTTAAAATGTTTTAGATCATCTCAATACCTCTAATTCCTGCCACTCATTGGTTAACTGGCTCGTTCTATGTTTATGTAGTTGCATGGTACAAATACAACACCTAAACTCCTTGCCCAAAGTTGAAATGATTCATTTATTACTCTTAGCCCA
>PPHD01003233.1:0-32254 GCA_002909625.1 Bambusicola thoracicus
AAAAAAAAAAAAAAAAAAAAAAAAAAGAAAGGAGGACAATGACAATAATGACATAGTAAAACATTACAGCTGTAGAATGAGTCAATTTTGTCTTAGCTTGGCTATTTTTTCCGAAATGTCATGAATCATTAAATTTGGATGTAAGCTGGTTGTCAACTGAGAAAATGCTGCTGCTAATTACAGAACTAACTGGGCTGATCACCAGGACTGCAGGAAAAGAAAAAACACGTTGCCTAGTCTGCCAAAATTAGCTTAATTTTGATTGAACACAAGCCTTATCTGGCTCGAGTTCTTGAATTATTGATTAAAGCATGTTATCTTTCTACAGTAAGTAGTTCTCAACAAAGAAACACGTGCATTCCCTATGACAATGAATTGGATTTCACAGAAAACATTTTTTGAGGCAACTACATTTGCTAACTTAGAAAACCTCCCCTTGTGCCTGATGCAGTCATACTGTCTCATAGGGACATTTGAGTTGTGTGGGGGCCAGGTTGTGCAGAGCAACTGCAGAACTTCAGGGAGCATTGGACATTGTCTTACATATGACTTCTGTGCTTCAGAGTAGTCTTTTGGGCTTATCCTGTGTCTTTTTCTTGACTTGTGTAATTCACCTGGAAGATGCACACGGTCAAAGACAAAGAATGTTTCAGTATTTGACAGCTGAAGCTAGTGGGTGTCTTTCAGTGGTTTGTAGCGATGAGGAGCTGGTAATGGAGCAGCTTGGACTCTTGTCAGGAGGTTGAGTAACAGTATATGCAGTTACATGAAGCGATGGACCTCCTTGTCATGTAATGGAATTAGTAGTATTTACAGCTGTACACTGAGCCGTACATGCCAAAATACAGAGACAGCCCCAAACCAACTAACTAGTCACGAGTAGTTTGCTTTCTTGATTACCTCAACACCACGAAGACAAAGTAGTATGAGGAAGAGGTAGAAAGGCTTGTTAGCAGCAAGAGGGACAGAAAAGCAGCTACTGTTTGAAAGCAAACTATTTCCCTGCTTCTTGTAAAGCCCTTCTGCTACTGGAGCATGTTAAGCTACTACTTCTAGGTGAGCAGGTACAGGCTTAAAGTAGTTACCTCAGTTTTACAGAGCTGGATTTAACTGCTAACAGCATGTATAGGATTTGGAGTGCTTCATTGTTTTCCTTCAACTCAACTAACCATAGTCATGCTACTACATGCAATGCAGGGTCCTAAAGCAAATATCTTGAATATGGATTAAGAGTAAAATCTGTTTGTTAAAACTACAAGATCTTGTCAGACAAATACTGATCTAGTGCAGAGACACTGGCAGCACACAGACTGGAATACAGGAGAAACAGTTTATGAAATAGAAATACCCTGTGCTGTATCTTCATTATACAAATTTAGGTTTCTCTTAAATGTGTTATTAGCCAAGATGCCAAGTTTGAGTTGGGCAGCAGATACTTAGTTATCACTGCTTCCGTACCTTTATGTCTTAATGCTAACTTGATATGTCTTTTCAGGAAGGATCAAAGCATGAAGTTCCCAGAAGACTTTCCAGTTAGCCTTCCTCATCTTCTTAAATTTATTTTACATCACTCAAGTCTTTCTTCATCAGAGCCCTGCACCAAAGAATGCCTCCATAAAGAGACAGTTTTACAGCAAGGACACATCTCCCACTTGGAGAAAGAAATTCAGAAGTTAAGATCAGAAATCAGGGCCCTGCATCGAGCCCATGAATCCCTTGAGGCACAGCTTTCCGAAGCTAGAAGAGAAGAACATCGACTACAGCAGCAGAAGCACACACTGGAAAAGCAGCACAAGACTCTGCAGCTCCACAGCCAGCAGTTACAGGCAACATATGATCAGAAGAATCGGGAATTACTAGAAATGGCTGAAAAGCTTCAAGAATTGGCCGACGCATCAGAAAACCTTCTTAAGGAGAATACATTACTGAGAATCCTGGTGGCATCAAGGGAGGGAAAGCTACAGAGCAAAGATGAATCTAAAGAAGCCCTTCAGTCAGAGCAAACAGTTGCTGATGACAGCAGTGTATTAGTTTCAACAGCTCTTACCACAGAGGAAAAAAGGATTGATCATGTTGATACTGTAGCAACAGAGCACAATAGTGAAAACAGGACAGAATGATTGCTTACGTGAAGTCATGATGCCGTACTGAGTAGGTATTTATGCAAATTTCATTGAAATTCATTGTAAATAAAGACTTCTTACCCTACATGATCTAGAAAAAGAAAATCAAATGGAATATTTTTGTATACTTGAACAACTTATCAGCTACCCCATTCTAAAGCAAAGAGGAGCAGTACAGAAAACTTCCTGCACTTTACTATTGCACTAACTTGCAAACACCTATCCATTTAAAATGAAAGATGCTGATGTTTAGGGGCAGCAGTGTAAAGCATCTCTAAGGACCAATTATTTTTCCACCAGCTTTCTCTAGCAGCTGCTAGAAGTTAAACCTTCAATTTACACTTCTCCATAAATTTCTGAAATTTGCCCTTTTCACTGCATTGTTTGCAGAATTAAAATGAAATACTTCATCTCTGTAATCAGTGGACTTGAATGGACAAACTACTTTATTCAAGAACTTCAGCACTTTGTATCACTTTTGTATACCAGCTACCTGACTGTCTTGAAATCTGCAAGAGCCATGTGTGAACTGTTACCTAGTGAAACAAAACTAAAGAAGAGTCTTACTGAATTAATCCTTTTCTCCTTATTTTTTAGGATTTCTGTAATGCACACATCTAGGTGTATGGGTCTGGCTGCATGTATGCCAGTCTCCTGCCACTGACATCTTAAGAAGCATGTGCCAGGGCAAGGAGACAGCGCTGTCATCCCGCTGTATTCTAGAAGCAACTGCAGGAGCTTTTCCCTACTGACAGCATTCTTTTCCGCTTCAAACTCTAGCCTTCAATGAAAGAAGTCAAAGGTAGCACTAAAAATGCAATACAACATCTTACTTTAGAAGGAAGGGACAAGACTTTATTAACTATGACAATGCCATTATTGTCTTGCTAAGCCAGTGTTACTTAGTTACTTCATATGTACAGGGACAAGCAGCAATAATCACTTCCTGGTGAGCTAAGAAAAAAAAAAAATGTTGGATTTGATTATTTGTAGTATATTTCAAGAAACAAATTGTTACAGTAAATTTTTATCCTAGGCAGTTAAGTGTTTGAAAATGAAATTCGGCACAAAGATGCTTGAAAGAGCCTAATGGTTCTAGGGTAGGCACGCAGGCCTTGATTGCTTAGCTCTGTCCCTTTCCCACATATTTGAGGTCTAGAACCACCTATTTGACGCATCTTGATACAGTTTCAGTAGCTGAACTATAGTACAGAGCAGGAAATAAAAAGATCTTGCTTGGAAGTACTTTCAGTTGCTAGCTTGAAGACTACAAACAAACCAGAAATCTTTCTCCCTATCAACATCATTTCTCATAGAAGAGACTGAAACGTATCTTGTGGAGTTAAACCAAGAGTCATTTACAAGATACATGAACTGAATTCTATAGCTTACTGTCGTAGTCAAAAATGCCTTTTTACAACGGCTTATGAATATCTTGATTACATATACCCAAGCTGCTAATTACACGGAGGTCCTAGGAAAAAATCATTAGTTGCGTTTATGCTACTTTTAATAAGTAAAAACTTCTGTGGTTTCAGCATGCAGATACACAGAAGAGAAAAAGCCTGCTCTACTGCCACTTCATGCTGCTGGAAACCTCTGGACCACCCCAAGGGTTCAGTGACTATCATTAGTTCCCAGGTCAGAATCCATCAAAATGGCAGTTTCCTTGCAGTTGCCATGTGGTTAGCAAAGTCTGTTCTAGCAGCCAACAGCTTAACCCATACCTAGCTGCAACTAAAGGAAGTTATTTCCTTTCGTGAAGCTCCTGTTTCTTCCCTCAGCATATTACTGTAGGGCTACACCTTTCTAAAGGAAGTATTCTACACCAGTCTAGTAAGCTGGCGAGGTTTTGAACTTTTGGCTGTGCACTCAGAAGTTAATAGCAAAAGCAAACTTTAACCACACATCTGGTTTTGAAGATCAAGATTCCCATCTACAGCTGTGGTTCAGGTGTCCCCCATGTATTATGTACAGTTGCATCATGCTATTCTCATATGCTGTGAATGCATAGCAAAAAGCTTCTGGCAGCCTATTTACAGTTCACAGTTGTAAAGTAGTTCACATTACAGTAGTAGTTCCATCAAAATAGGCTCAGCTGAACATTCAAGTAACAAAAAAATGCTGTTAGTCTCTTTGCACCAAGATATCCTTGCATCCATTGCCAGCAATGGACTTTATGCCAGATGAGTCAGCTCCTGCCGTGGAGGAAGTAGGATCTACAATTGATGGAGAGAGCAACCTCTCAGTGTGTGCAGTTGCAGACAATGCTTAAAAGTCTCATCAAGGTGTTTTCTGGTGCGTAGTGTGCATGTGGCCAAGTTCTTCACAGTATAGAGATTCTGCTGGTTACACACATCATAACCATAGTCTGTGTGTCACTCCAAGTTAGCTTTGCACATCTGTGCCATTTGGAGTTAGCTTAGCTTTCCTCTCTACACAAGGTCCTTTAGCAGAGTACTGCACCAGAAGAAAGGGCTCTTTGGTTTCTCCTTCGCCCACGATGCTTTCTTCATCTTCAGACTGGCTGATCCTCTGCAGCCGCAGGTAACACCAGCAGCCTAGAATCAAGGCACCAAGAGCTGCAATAGCAATCAAAATAACAATGACAGTCACCACTCCCGTGGTGGGGCTGTGATCCATAATAGACATGGTTAGTACGTCAGATTGTCCAGCTTCTTAAAGATCTTCTGCCTGCACTATCAGGCTTCACTGTATTTTCAGACTCCTGCAAGGGAAAAAAAATAGACATTGAATGAGGCTGTGCTGTTTTGCTATATTCAGCAACACTTAAGGTTGGTATCCTCTTTGTGACTCACACAAGCCTCCTGCACGAGAAGCTTGAAGTGCTGAATGTGCCCATGGTCATCTTAAGGTATTTCTTCACAAATTGCCTTTGAATTTAGAAGATTATATACCAAACCAAAGCAAATGAAGGCTAAACTTATTTCAGCTCTTGACCTGCTTTTGAGATGGACAATCTCAACCTGTTAAGTAGTAACAATTCTTACTGAGAGGTTGAGACACGATGCAGATGTACCTTAGGATGAAGTAATTCTGAGACATGACTGTCCATTAAGAAGTTTTAATTGTAACCCAAGTTAAGCAAGATCTTTACAAACTTTTTTTTAAAACAAAGTTTTGTCTCAGGCTTTCAGGTGAGCAGCTGCAGCTCCCCTGCTAAAAGCTGTTAATTCAGTCTGCAGGGTGGCACGTGCACACTGTAACTACACCAGTAAGAACCTCCAGAGAGCCCTTTGGTGTCTGTTGTGCTCTAGATGCAGAACACCAGCAATTGATTGAAATCTGCATTGTCTTGAGAGTCCATTTCTCATCTGGAGAAATGCTGTATTCTGCAGATCTCCTTAAACTGATCTCACAGCAGATTACAACTAGCTTTCTAACTCACCTTTTCTTGAAGCCTACCCAAGCTGATATGCCCACACGCCTACCCGGAGCAGCACTGACTTCATCTGCCACTTTTGCTGTAAGTGATAAGAAGTTACAAATCCCGAGTCTTCAAAAGAATTGCTAGCAACACCTCTGTGTACTTGGTGGTGCTGCTGGAGCTGTCTCTCTTCCACCCTGCTTACTCTAAGACACATCTAAGTACATTTACTCATTAGTAAGATACGTCAGATTAATGGGTGGGAATTGCAAGTAGCCCGCCTTGGTTCCTACAGCACTCCTAGCAATCAAGCAGCGAAAACAGCAGCGCTAAGCCATTGCTCCAGAAACAATAGCTTTTTCCTGCCCAACGCCAGCTTCTGCTCCCAGCTTCATTCGGGAAGCCTTATTAACGCATTCAGAAGCTGTAGGTAAAGGACAAAGCAAGCCAGGTTCAGTCACAGCAGGCTGCTGGGGGACAAGTTCTGCTCAAGGCTGCCAGGAGTTTCCCGTGATGGCAGGCATTCTGCTGCTGCTGAGATGCCACCACACCAGCAGGTGTGTTTCTGAGAAGTACTGCTATATTAAAAGCCAAAAGCCATAGGAAGAAGCTTCAGATCCTGCAAATCCTGTAGAGCACACCCAAATACTACACCCAGAGTCCTCTGCCAGTAAGTTTGAGATGCAGAAGTGGTTTTCTTTTTATTTTTTTTAAGATACTTCATTCAGGTGGAATACTACAAAGGAAAGTGCGAGTTGAACAAGGTAGGGGAAAAGAGATCGCTACCGAAGTGACTTTGGCTGGGGAATACAGGAACAGTAACTGTTGCTTCGTTTGCCCAGCCCCCGCTGCCCGCCCCGTGGTCACAGCACAGCGCAGTTGGGCCGCACTACTTCCAGAGAAGCTGTGGGACCACCGCTGCTCTCAGTCAGCTCCAGCATAATGCCACCTTTCTGCCAAAGCCAAATCGCGCCCGGTCCTGGCCTGAGGCTCTTTTAGAAGCAAGGAGCCGTTCGGCGGAAACCCTCAGTGCAAGCCTCCGCTCCCCCACAACCCTCATTCCATTTGTGGTGAGGAATAAACGAGCAGAGGAGAAAGCTGAAAAGGCATTTCTGCGGCTAACTCGCTGCAGACAGTCCTCCAGCAGCACCGGACCCAGAAGTGACGCTTCACAGCAGCGCGCAGCTTCCACGGGAGCCGTGACACTGCCTGGCGTTTAACCAGGAGCCGCCTTTGAAGCTTGACGCTGCAGTTAACGCTTCGCAGAAGAGATGGAGAGGGCAGGGCGGCGCCGCGGGTCTCCCAGCCGCAGCACGCGATCTCAGCAGCGCGCAGAAGCTGAGCACAGCGGCGGGGCGCTCTCCCTGCAGCCGCTCGCCGCGCACAGCTGGACGCGGCCCGGAGCGACCGGGGCTGCGCCGGCTCGGGAGGCGCTCCCCGGCACGGCGGTGCGGGCCCACGCACGCGGAGAGGGGCCGGAGCCCGCAGCGCGCCGTGCCGTGCTATGCCGCGCCGTGCCGCCGCTCGGCTCCCACTGCATTACAGAACTCTAACAGCGCTAAGTCTACCGAGCAAACCTTATTACGCAGGCATTCAAGGTAGCTCTTCAGACGCGTGCCGGTTTTCTAACGGCTCCGTCCAGGCCCGCGGCCGTCCCGCTCCCTACAGCTCACACCTCCCGGCTCCGCCCCGACCGCGGCCCCCCGGGGCACGAAGCGCTGCCCCTTCCCCGGCCGCCCCGCAGCCGCACACCCGGCAGGGCAGGCCGGCAGTCCGCAGCGCGCAGCCCGGCCCGGCGGTGCCACGGAGCGCGACGGGCCGCCCCGAGCCGGCAGCGCACGGACACAAAGAGCGGCTCGGCAGCGCCCGGGCGGGCCGGAGCCCGCACGTCTCTCCTGCCGCCGCCGCGGGGCCACGCTCACCGCCCCAACAGCCCGGGCCCCGCCGCAACCCCCTGCCCGCCCCGGCCGAGCCCGGCGCTCACCGTCCGTCACAGCTCCGCCGCGCAGCACCGCCCGCTCCGACGCCACCGCGGCCGCGACGGCCGCCTCACAGCGGGGCCGGGCGGTGCCACTCGGCGGCCAATCCGCACCCGGCGCTCGCGGCCCGGCGGCAGCGGCTGACGGGAGGGGCGGTGCTGCGCTGCTCTGCAGGGCGGGCCGTCCTGTCGGCTCCCTTCCGGAGCGCCGCAGTTGCCGGCATTGCCGTGCGTCCGTGCCGCGAGGCGACCCCAGCGGAGGCGTCTCTTCCTCCCCTCCTCGCCCCGCGAGGGCGCGTGAGGGCGGTGCGGAGCCGCTGTGCTCGGTGGGGCCTCTGCCGGGAGCGCCTGCTGCGCACCGCGAGGGCTCCGGGACAGCTCTGCCCGCGCTCCCGCCGTGCGGTCCCGAACGGCCCAGCTCAGGGTCTCTTGATGGTTCCGCTGGCACCGGCTGTTACCGGCGGAGAGCGGAGACGACGCCCGCTTGTCGGGCTCAGTTACAGGAGGGAAGCTGGGGGGGAAACGGGCTGCGGCAGAGTTCCGGGCCCGGCCGGTGCCGTGCAGTGCGCGCGGCTGCGCTGCTCCACACGAAGCGGCGCGCGCCGCCCCTCACTCCGGTGCCGCCCGGCGGAGCTGCCCGGGGCCGCGGGCGGTGATGCTCGGAGCTCATCGCGGTGAGGTCCCCGAACCTGCGGGAATGAACGCTTCGCACGGCCGCGAAGTGGGGCCGCTCTGCCCTGGAGCCCCGAGCTGCTGCAGCGGGGTCACGGCCTTCGTGCTCCATGCGATCGCGACAGAGCTGGCTGGTGAGAGTAGTGATAATGGCAGCCTTACGGAGCTCTTCTAGATAACTCGGAAACTTTTTGCTTTTGGGATGTTCTTGGTAGTGGTTCTGTAACCCGTGTTTAGTGAATGAGCACCAGAAAACTTCTGCAGGTCAGGGTTTCTGATCTCCCTTTTCTTCATGGATGTTTCCCAGAGGGTCTCAAAGAAGCGCCTTGTTGTTCCCGCCATCCCCGCTCCAGCAGATGCGGGTGTTCAGCATTCACCTGTTCAGTAACTCCTTATCCAGGGCGGTTTGCCTGTCAGGCTCTTCCATTTCCATTCTGCTTTGTTTTCACACATCCATTTGCTTCTCCCCTCGCAGCCTTTACAGTTCTCTGGGCCACCACAGACTCCCCTGGGTTGGTTCTAAGCAGTGCTAGAATGTTTTATACAAAAACCACAAGAAAATGACCTGCATTAAAAAAGCAACCCCACGCTGCAGGTACATTTTTCTACTTTTTAAATTTACACATGGAAAAGGTGGCTCTGAGTTCTCTGTTTCGGGGAAAGGGACCAGCCAGCAGTTGGTGTGTGCAGCTGCGGGGCGGTGCAGGCGCTGACCGTCTGATCCTATGTCTGCCCAGAGGCCGCCC
Organism: Bambusicola thoracicus; assembly: GCA_002909625.1. Lineage (NCBI taxonomy): Eukaryota > Metazoa > Chordata > Aves > Galliformes > Phasianidae > Bambusicola > Bambusicola thoracicus. Next base: position 8,908 of record PPHD01003233.1, read on the forward strand.
ATCCCTGAGCACCAGCATGGGGCCTCTCGGCCTTCTGTGCCCTGCTGAGCTCCACTTCTTGCAGCACCTGGAAGATATTGACAGTCCAATTGCAAAGTAGTCCTGGTGCATAGGTACGATTCACGTTAGTAAGAGAGACAGTCAGTCTGTAAGCAGTTTTGGAGCTATACACAGGTACACAACCCGTCCTGCAGACTGGAACTGAAGCTCTTCTCTCTTACGTTTACCTTTACACTGTCGGTATGTTCAGATAAACAAAAGGTCTCTGTAGACGTTGTATGGGAACTGCTAAGTCACAGCCTGAGCCAGTGATTGAGCACCTGGGGAAGGGATGCAGCCAGCCCTGGGAGCACAGGTGGCAGTAATTCCAACAACCTGGTTCCAGCCCTCCCTACCCTCACTGAAGGGCTGGCTGCCACCGGGGAAGGGTCTCTACGTGGAGATCCCTCCTTTTGGAGTATTTGGTGAGCCCCGAGCCTTGGGACAGGCAAGCAAGTCTTTCTTGAGCTGGATGGTGACCAGCAGCCTTTTTTGGGTGATTCAGAACTGGTTCTCTGCCGTCGCCTTTCCCAACAGATGTCTGCAGGTTGGTGGTCCTCTCTTTGATTGTTTGTCCTCCTCAGGCTGTGCGTCTTGCCTGGTCTTCTCGGCCTGTTTAAATGTTGAATGTGTTATCTGGGAAACCCAAACAAATCTTAGATTTCTCACTGCCATGTTCAAAGCACGTTTAACTTAGCAGTGTACAGTGTAGGAATAGCTGTTTGCTCCGTGTGTCTTGGTGTGTACTTCAGCTCAGCTAAAAGAGAGCTAGAAATTCACGGTGATTGCTTAGGAACTTGTTTGCATTCTGATGGGGTTTTATCAGCCTGGTTCTGCTTCCCGCAGCAGGTGCTTCCCAGGCCACAGTAAGTGTGCTGTACAAATCTCAGTGCGCCAGTCCTGTGTGCTCACTGTGACGCGCTACCTTGCAGAGGGGCATCTCTCCAGGGGGAGCCCAGTGTGATCCTTCCCTGCCATACCAAGAGAACTGCAATCCCCATCTCCTCAGACTTTGTGCCCACTTACATTGTTGTGGTTTGAATGTTTGGAGCCATCTTCAAACAGAATCCCTACAAACTGTTCAGAATGGAAGTGCTGCTCATTCCAAAACACAAGTATATGATTATCTTTAAAGCTGGAAAGAATAATTTCCTGTAGGTTTGATATTCATTAATGCGTAATTTCTTTTTCCTGAGCCAACTGGACTTGGTTTGTCATGATTTGAAGCTCTCTGGTGTAAAAGAGAATGAAAAATTAATATGAAAAAGCAAATGTGTGTGTGTGTATATATATATTTAAATTTAATGTATCCTTTAAAAATGCTTCAATGCATTTTTCATTCCCTCTCTGTAGCCTTCTATAGTGAAGGATTTTTCTGTCCTTACTAAAATAAGGACAAAAAAAGTCTTTGGGTGGATCTGATCTGCCCCAGGGAGCGCCGCTGTGCGGCAGTGTGTGCTGCCATCAGGAAGGCCAGGATGACAGAAGTGCGCAGTGGTGAGCGGGGGATCTTTGCTAGGAAACACGTGAAGTTTGGGGGTATCTCTTTTTCTGGGGAGAGAGATGGGGGTGGAGGATGGGATGTCCTGAGCCGTTACAAAGTCGGGGCGATGATGTTTGCTTCTGGGCTCAAAGTCATGACCTCTGAGAACATTCAAGTCAATCAGAGGAGTAGGGCTGTGCAAGCACTGAGCTCACAGCACAGCGGTGCTGGAACAGTGCAATCCTTCCTTGAGCCTGAAATAGAAGTGGAAGTAGGTCATTCTCTTCATTTGGGTGGATATGAGCTCACGTGTTTATGCAATCAAATAAGCCTCTTGTTCAGTATTTCCTGAAAATAGGGCCCTTGTGGGGTTTGATCACAATTAACTGTCAGAAAAGGATCTGCTCTGTAGTGTGGCCATTGGCGAGGAAGCCCAGCTGTGGCAGCACTGCTGTGTGCTCAGGGCTGCAGCTCCCCGGGGCTCTGTGCGACGCGGGCTGTCTGCGTGCGCTCAGTGCGGTTATGCAGCAATTGGCAGCATGCAAAGCGCCCTACGGCAAATGCTCTGCTGTGTTGGCTCCTGGTATCCTTCTGTGTGTTAAGAACGTTTTCCCACTGAAGTGCTGCTTTCGTAGCACTGTAAGGAGATGCGCTGTATGACTGTGGAATTCAAGCTGTGCACAATCCGAGTTATCCTGAGCTCCAAAATGCTCTTCTTCCTAATGGCCATCAGCTCTCAGTAAATACGTGATATTGATCAGCTCTCAGTGAATACATGATATTGGTCAGCTCGTCATTATTATAGTCGTGCCTGCAGGAAGCAAAAATATATGATCAGAGGGGGGAAAAAAACCACTTCCAACTAATTGTGAAGGTAATAGCTCAGTCCTAAGTGGAATAGATTTATATTCGTTAAATTTTCCCATTTGGAATACATCATCTCACTTGTTTTTAAGCCAATTAAGTTTCTGTTTTGTTAGACTGCTTGGAGAGAAAATGGAACCGGGTTGGATTTGGAATCCAGTATTTATTGAGCCGCGTTGTTCTAATGTGCTTGTTGGTTGTGTTCCACCTACCCTGTACAGACAGTAGGTCAAGCTGTAGTAGCTGTGCTAATACAGATGTTGTGTTACGTGGAGCTTCGTGCACTTCAATCAATGAGGAAGGTTTTAATTAAACCACTCTGTAATGATTCCTTTGGTAATTCATACCACATCAAAGATAAGCTAGCAGTACCAAATGCACATTTTAAACATTCTGGTGGTCTCTTTGTCAAGAAAATTCTTTTGGACGAGTTCTTCTCTGTGACGCAGTCATTACTTTGTCTTTTTGAAGAAACCTTTTCTCAGAGGTCAGCTGCCTTTCTGCTGTTCCCTGTGGTCCACACAGTGTGTAACCCCAAGTGGAGCTGCTCAGACTGTGAAGTCCAGGCCTCGAGGATCTTGGATTACATCCACGTCCTGTAATTGCCAGAATTTGCAGTTCTGGGTGCCCGGCTCTCCGGTGTACCTCTGCTGGCATTTTATCCATCCCTTTTAAAGATTAATTTTGCCTGGATCAGCTCCAAACAAAACCTTGGAAACCACAAAGCAGGGTCGGACCGAGAGCTGGACGTGCAGTTTCCCCATGTCCAGAATGCCCCCGGTAACAGAAATTAGAATCTGTTGGCAGCAAATTGCCAACGTAATGAACATTAAATGGAAACAATTTCGTTAAAATGAAGACCTGGTCAGCAGCTGAAGTGCACAGTGCAGGTTTTCCAGCAGGAGTTACGCTGCAGTGCTTACAGGCTGTTAGGGAAGGAGGAAGATGGCAGCTCATTCACACCGATGGGCATCTCTCATTTTAGGGCCTTTCTGGGGGGGTTCAGCCGCAGGTACGGCTGCCTCCACTCTCTGCATGGTGCTGCAGGAGGTGCTTCCTCCTCACTGAAGTCTGTGCATAGAAACAGGGACAGGAGTCCTCATTCCTTTGTGACTTGGAGAGGTGTTATCCATCAGCTCTTCTCCCCAGGGCTGTATTTTATGCAGCTGGGGCAGTGTGCTCAGATAAGAGATTCTGCCCCAGGAGCGGCAGATGGCAGTGCCTGGGGTACGGGAATGAAAGGAGGAAGAGAATTCAGCTCATTTTTTAGTGTCGTGCTGTAATTGCTGGTAGCTGTCGTGCATTTCTGTGTAGGCAGTAAAGGAGCTAAAAGGAGGGAGAGTGATGGGAGTCCTGCCGTCCTGACAGCCATGAGAAAATTATCCCTCAGCTCACATGTGGGGGATTTGTATCACCTGGAAAGAATCTGTCTGTAAAAGTGTAGTAATAGCAGTAATAATAAGGAAGGAGCACAGATAATGCTGAAGGTTATCCTGCTGTGCAGCAGGGCCGGTAGGTGTGAGTGGCTACAGGGAGCTCTTGCAGCTGGGGGAAAACAGCTGCTGTACAACTTGGAAAGGATGCAGGGGTCTGTTGTAAGAGTGGTGCATGCAGGAAGGAAACAGAAAGGAAGGAAATAGGTGTACTTATCCATTAAATTACTGTCTGTCCTAATACACCTTTTCTGCTTATAAATGGCGTTGAGTGCCTTAGAAAGTAAAGTCATTTTTGTATGTATGAGAAATGTAACTGCATAAATGCTACGTATGGGATATAAAGCTGCTGAGGGGCTTAGAGATGGCTGGGGGTGTTCTATCCTTAGGGAACAACTGATGTAACTTCCACCTCTGCATATGAGTGACTTTTAAAGTGATCTTTTTCCTTTCTTGCCACGAATCACACTAACAAATAATGGGCTGTCCATAATGTTTGCTCAAGCCACAGCCCCATAAAATCATCCTCTACAAAAGGACATCCACGTTCTTTTCCTACCCATTCACCTTGTCTTGCAGCTGTGAACTCGGCTTTCCATGGGGTTTGCTGAGGTCGGGTTTGGGGCTCTCTGTGGTGGTACGGAGCAGCAGAGGAACTTCGGTAAGGTGTGTAAGGCTTTGTCTGATGCTGTGAAGCGTTTTGGGCGACACGTACGCCACCTGATGGACGAGGCGCATAGTTATGTCTGAGTCCTGCAGACAGGATATTTCGTGTGTGTGTATGCACCACATAAAATTGCTCGGTAGTGCAGTAGGTGAATAGTACGAGTTAGTGGCTGAATGCAAACAATCCCTCCTCTGGGACACTGATTTTGTGACTGCAGTAACCTGGGTTTGCTTTGTGTCCCTACTTTTGAGGAAGCAGAAATCTGTTTGCTGGAATATGAATTGCATGCTACCAGTTGTAGAATTATCGAAGGTAAAATTCTTTGTTATTTTCTCCATAATTCATTTTAAATTAAGGATCTAGAATTGATGGGAGCAATTAACCAACTTAAGTCAGGACATTAAAGTCCTGGTGTTGGCTTTGGATCGATTTAGCAGTGCGGTCCTCACCCATTCCAGTCCCGGAGGATCATTTGCAGTTTCCAACTAGCTGTGCTGCTTCTCCGTTTCCTGTAACAAACCCATTGCTCTTCCAGCCCTTCCCAGGTACGGCGCCCAGCACGTTATCAGCTTGCAGAGAGCGGAACAAATCTTTTCACTTGGCAGTCATGCTAACCCAGCATGTACAACGAGGAGGGCACATGCTGGGAAGAGAAGGAGCGTCTTTTAGATAGTTCTCCCTTTACATCCCTTCAGTTTCCATCACCAGGGGAAGTGAAAAAGACACTGGAAGAAAATAGGAATTGAGAAATAAGATTTATGCAAGATGATGTGTCTGAGAGCTGACTTGAAAACATCACTTCTCTTGTCTGTCTTATGAGGGGGCTTTTTGCTTTGTTTCCCTACTGGGAAACAATTCCCGTGCTGATAGAATTGCAAGACTCAGTCATGGGGTCTCTCTTCTCATGAAACAGTTTTTGAAGCTGAGGGTGTATTTGTGGCTCTTTGTTCTCTTTTTCTCTTCTCTCTGGGCCATGCACTGAATTTATCTGGGGATAACTGAAGTTATTAATGCCCAAATGAACACCGCAGAGCAGTGAGCACTGAAGGTTCCCAACTTCATGGCAGCCCTCAAACCCCGGCTCTGAGTTTCCTGGAAGGAAAAAGGACAAGATGGGAGGAGATGATTTAGGTTTACTTAAACAGTTACGTAAATGGTTAGCAAAACAGGAGAGGATTTACACTGGCATTATATACTGAATAACATTAAAAGGAACTTAGCTCACAGAGGAGCTAAATGAGCTATGACTTTCATAGGAAAGATTTACAATTGTCAAAATCAGCACTAACCTCTATCAGTTTAATTAAAATTCAATCTCTGCACTGCAGCCAACATTCCCCTGGGCTGAAGCTGCGTTTTGATTAAGCGCCATCTGACGTTATAAGTGTAAGTAGTTTGTCTTTCATCAGCACTGATCCCCTCTGGAAGTTCATGCCCTGGGACTTGGAGGGACGCCTTCCCCAGCCCATGCACGGGGCAGTGAATGGTGTAGGAAGGATGGTTTTGGAGGTCCAGGTTGGTTTGGTTCATTGCTTTGAACTTAAATCTTCCAAAACATTTCCTGTCTTCAGCATTGCGCTTCTAGATGGCACTGTTGCTTGGTTTTCATTTTCCAGCTTTATCAAGCTTACCTGTTTCTATCTTAAAATATTTGTATTTTGAAAAGCAAACCTATAAGTGGCTTAAATGTCAGCTGTTGTGTGGGACGGGATATTGACTGACAGTTGCAATTACAAAATGACTGGCTGTATTCTTCTTGTATTGCATGTTCATATTGCATTGCATTGACAAATTAGTATATGCAAAATGACCCCCCCAAAAAAGCTGTGTGCGTGCAATCCTTTGATTTCCAGGCAGGAGAAGAAGCAGGTGACATTCAGACTTGGTGACTTATTTGGCACATTGAACACACACTGACTTCTGATTCTCAGCCTCATTTAGTTACTTTGGTGGAAACCCACTGAAGCAAAAGCTGATAAATCTAACATCTATACAGGTGTTCATTTTTGAGATTAAACTGACATCTGCTGGTGTCCTGTCATGAAATACCTGCAATTAAGGTGATGACAAAGCGTATACAATACTCTGTGTACATTAGTGATTCATGATGCTGTTGTATGATGCAGTAGGGTGGAGAAAAGCACCAACAGCCAAATATGGAGCGTGGGGCTGCTGGGACCTCCCTCTGCCAGAAAGGAGATGGAGGGGAGCTCTCATGGGATTACTGCATTTGAACCTACTCACACTTTCTGAAATTGCCGCGTGGCCTTTCCTCTCTCTCTCTCTTTAAATGTTTTTAATAAACTATATTTACCATCTTAGAGCACAGCTCACAGAGCAGGGGCACTCAGCAAGATTTATCTTCATTTCTAGCCCTGTTTCCTCCTGCGTCCTGCATGGAGCCAGGAGTTGGACTCAGTGATCTCCGAGGGTCCCTTCTAACTCCAGATATTCCGTGGCTGTAACCACTGGTTGTACATGGACAGTTGGTGAGGACAGCAGTGGGACAAAACAGAGTAATGATTTTGGGGTCCCACAGAAGGGTAAAAGCTTTAAGAGGAGACAGGCTATGTGGAGATGTAAGCAACGTACATGACGCAGAGTAAGGAAGCGTTCTGGTGCAGCTCGTGCCTTCCTTCACCCCAGGAGGTGCATTCAGTCATGGCTTCTCTCTGCTGCAGCTTCTCAGCTGCTCGCACCCACCTGGCAAAGGGAATTTAGTTCCAAAGAGCACAGTTATTCCAGTTTTAACACATCTGGAGCACATTCTGCTTCTGAGATAGATGTCATGATGTGATCATGTGATAAATATCATCATGTGATTTCTTAACAATGATGGAAAATCATCTCTAAATCACATTTACTTTCAGATTCAAATGCTGAGAAGGACTAAATGTTGCCAAATCAAAGCAGAAGCAAAACCCATCACACGTTTTCTTCCCTTTCCCCTACCCCTCCTCCCCCACTCCCTCCTCTCTCCCAGAATATTCACGCTGCCCTCGCACTGCAGCATCTGATGCAAACCCTGTGTACTCATACCTGTAGGCAACTCTGTCATTGCTCTGTCTGCAGAGTTCACTTCTCGTCACTTGGATTAAGAGCACCTTTTGTCCTATGTCACCTGAGCCCTGCCTCTGGGACGGCTTGAATTGAAGCTTTGTGTGCATTTCTTGGGGTGAGGTCCAGGAAAGGATTTACGCTCAAAAATAGGACTTTAATGGATTTGAGATACGTTCAGAACCAAGTCCCTGCTGAGTTCCCTGGGGTTGGTGACTCCTTCCAGTCCAAAGCAGATTAAAGCTCTCAGTAACAAATCTGGCCAACCGGTGCACTTCAGCTACATCAGGGAAGCGATGCTCATTGAGTCCCACACGGTGATATGCCCGGTGATCATTTTCTGCCTGATTTCGGCAGGTATCTGTGATCCTTTCGGTTGGATGGAGAAACGAGGGACGTGCTGCAAGTTTCCTGAGGCTGAATCCAATGAATTGCCTTTAAGAGCCCTGGTTGAAGTCACTGTGTCTGTTGGGAGGCTTCTTTGATAGTTTTCTTTGTTTTGTTGCGTGTCGTGTTGGCGAAAATAACAGAACCAGGTAACACAGGCGTATCTTCGAGTTGAGGCGAGGCCCTTTCTCTCCTCGCACTCGGAAACGTGCGCTCCGCCACTGCAGCTGGCAGTGAGGTCGGCCACCGCTGTTTCACGTCTGGATGTCCCCGAGGCAGAGCGCTGCACGAGCCGCGCGGCGCGCGACGGTCCTCTGCTCTGCAGCCGCGGGCGGCACGCGGTGCTGCGCCCCGAGCACCGGACGGTAGCGCTCCGTCAGCTGCGGTTCGTCTGAGCAGACGGGGAGGGGAAAGGGACGGGACAAACGCTACGGGACGGCGGTTCGGGCGAGCAGGGTTGACGTGGATCCGCTGCGGGGCGGTAAGGACTGAGGGCGTCGGCCGGAGCCTCGCTGCTCCGGGTCGGGTTGCGTCGGGGGGGACTTTGTTCCCTTTTCGGAGGGTTAAGACGCGCGGGCCCGAGTCCACCGATGGGTATGCAGAGCCCCGCTCCGCCCCTCGACGGGCCCGGGCCGTAGCGCTGCGCGGAGCCGCCCCGTCCGGCTGGCACCGCTCCCATCGGTCGCTCCGGTCGCTCCACACGACCGAGGCCGTCGGCGGTGACTCCGGGCCGGCGGGGGCCGCGGCCGCGCGCCTGTGCTCACCTGCCGCGCCGCTGCTGAGAACGGGCTGCTCGTCGCAACCCCGCGGCAGCGTTTCGTCCCGAAGTACCCGTCTGAGAAACGCGCGCCGCTGTTAGCGGCTGCTCGCAGGTAGGGGAGGTGGGAGCTGCGCTCCGGAGCTCGGGTAACCGGGCCGGTGTCCGAGCGCGGCACGGCTGCCGCCCCTCACGCTTAATGCCCGCCGGTACCCCGGCGCACCTGAACGCGGACGCGCTGCGGGCTGCCGGGCTCTGCTCCCGCTCGCCGTGCCGGAGAGCAGCCGGGGCTTTTGCGAGGGGAGAGGAGAAACAGAAAGCTCGAGATAGAGAAACGGGAAAGCTTCGGCTTGAGATGAGGGTAAGGGAAAGACGACGCGGTACTGACGTGGCCGGCCTGGGTTTGGAAATCTGTTCTCGTGCACCCGTCTAGAGGAAGAAAAGCGGGTGAGTTCCCGCTGCTGCGGGTGCAGACGCGCCGCTGCCGGGAGGCTGCACGAAGAGGAGGAGGATCTCCTCGCCAGCTGAACTGCCTCACCGAATAACGTTTTTCATCTGCTAAGTCCCGTAGACGCCGAGCGCCAAAGCAATGCGAGAGGTTTTGCAGCCCGGTTAACGAGGCGGGTGATCGCCTCCTCTTCTGCTGTCCGCGGGCTTCTTTCGGGGAGAGCGGCAGCGCGGGACGCGCGTGTTGCGTCGGGGCGGCACAGAGAGCTGAAACCCCTCTGTGAGCTGAAACCCCTCTGTGAGCTGAAACCCCTCTGTGAGCTGCCGCTGAGCGGGACGGAGGGCAGCAAAGCGCTGCGTGCGGTACTGCGAGAAGGGCCCGTCTTGTAATCCCAGGGCTCCTTCGTTCTTGTTTGTTCGCTTGTTTTATTAACGAACCGCACGTTGATAGATGTTAGAGGGACTGATACTCGGTTTTGTCTGTATACCCTTTGCTGTAATACTCGGCAGTTATCTGTGCTCCAGAATTACAACTTCTTCTTTCCTTAATAATAATTAAAAAAAAAAAAAAAAAAAAAAAAAGAACGCCACCAAAGGAGCGGAGGGAGGTGGGAGCCGCGGCCACCGGTGTGGGGCACTGCTGGGGCTGCCCTCAGCGCTGGGAGCAGAGGGGGACGGCTGTGAAACAGCCCCAGATCAGCAGTCAGAGCGAAACCGGCAGCATCGCTCACTGAGAAGCACTGCCCATAAATCTCGGGGCTGGAAGTGTTGGTGCTGGAAGTTACGATCACGAACGTATCGAAATCTGTGTTCTTGTTGCAGAGCCGCTCGCTGTGAGCTGCGGTACAGATGGGGAGATTCTGCCGTAGTTATCCGGCTCAATTGCTGCTCCGTTTGTTTACTTCTAGTGACAACTCCCATTCCTGTTTCCTTCTGTCTGATCTGTTCTTTTACCTATGAGCTTCTGGCCCACCAAATCTGCTGGCATTCCCAGCCGGTGTTTTACTGGCCTTAAGTGACCAGATGGTAGTGGTGTATAGCCAGCAGCGTTATCATCTTTGTGTATACCAATCCAAGTGAGACAAACGTCTCTTTCTGCTGGTGGCAGAGATTTCCTTCCCTCCGGGAACAAGCCGGGATTAGCAGCAGGTCGCTGCCTGCGGGTCGGTTGTATTCGTGGGCTGAGGTGCGAATGAAGTGATTTACTGCTCGATGGCTTTCAGCGGGGATCCCCTCCTGTGTTTCATTCTCCGGTTTGTCCGTAGGAGAGTGGTATTTCTCCACATTCTTAGGATACGTTTGTGCCCTGTCTTCAGGAAAAATGCTGCAGTTCTAAACTATGCCATCTTAAACGGATCCGGGCACTATCAATAATTCTCGTTCTATGGGGAATGCATCCTTCGGAAAAAAGCTGTACTAAATAGGCGTTCCATCTCGGGTGTGGGCGGCAGTGCTCCCTGCCCGGCGGTACGGGCAGCTGAAAGGTGTGGGCAGATGGAGCTGGAGGACCGCGCCGTGGATGGGGGGTGTCGGCAGGGGGGAGCAGGGCTGCAGCTCGAGCTAACGCGTGGGTGTGTATTTCCTGGCAGGTATAGATTATTGCAGGGCAACGTGCTGCTCTTTGGGCGTGTTGAGTAATGCCTTTGTACTTTCTGGACGTCATAGAAAGACGTTTCATTTTTCTTCTTTTCCCTGTGCTGTCTGTATCCGTGTTGATTAAATAAGCAAAGTCTTCTTTACAGTTTGACGTTTGAATTGGCATTCTGAAGAAACTGCCTGGTTTCTTCAAAACCACCGTGTGTGTGTGTGGGGGAGCTATACTGGCTGAACAAACGGCTGTGCAGCTGTTGGACTACAAGATAAGATGTTACCTGTATTTTAATAAATACATTTATATTTAAATCAAACATGTACCAAATGTTCTGTGGGCTGTTGTCTATAACTCTGTAACGTGATCAGACAGTTATCTTTTCTGATAAGATAGAGCAGCTGAATCCATCTGCATTGTGCAGCTGCCCTGAGCTGCTCCAAGGCACAGGTCTGCTGGTGGATTTTCATCCGGTGCAAACCCTGGGCTGTGATAGAAGGCTTCATAACAAACCCTTGGTTAATGAGCTCCTCAGATGGTTACCTTGCACGTTCTAATTTACGTAGTTCACTTTATCCAGTGTGAAGACTAAATGGAAATGTAGCCAGGTATTGTTTTTTTCTTCTTTTATTCCCCCCTCCCCCCCCCCCAGGTAAAAGCTGCAAACTGCTTTGTGGCATTTCTAACCGGGGAGCAATGCAGACTGGTTTCACACCACTGCATGGGCTTTTAGTTCAGAATTAACCTGGGGGAGAAGAAAAGTGTTGGAATTAACTGAGATCTGATCTTCCCAAGTGCAAAATTATGCAAAAACTGCTGCATATCTCTGACCTTTGCTAAATACACAACAGTTCTGGAAGCTTTTCACTCACTGAAATGTAATATGGCTTTAGTGCCATTATAAAAGTGTCAAAGTGCTGTGCTGTGCTCCCCAATGGACAGGAGAATATCCTTCTGTTGGTAGAATTTGTTGCTTTGCTGCTTCCTGCTCTCCAGCTATCGCAAGTACCTCACCTAGTGAGCTGGTTTCCCTCCAGCAGTGGTTTGTGAATGCTGTAGTCCTTACCAGATATTTTCTTCTCTTTATGCCAACGTTGTTGTGCTCTGCATATGGAGCAGCAGATCTCTGCCGTGAGGGATGAACTGGGAAGAGTGCTTTGCCTCCTGCAGATGTTGTTCTGCCTCAGCGTGTGCTTGTAATGGAGGTGGTTTGGGTTGGGAAAGTGTGAGCAGATGTAGGTGTTCGTTCTCTCAAGAAAGAATCACAACAAGAAGAAAAATTTGGAGGAGGGAGGTGATGCTTTTGCTGTTTGTTAATCCTTCTCTGGAGTCTGGAGACTCCTCTGCCCAAAGTTAGTGCAGCTGGGCACAGTGAGCTGACGTGCGCCTTGCTGTGTGTGTGGAATACAAGAGGTCCTATGGAAAGTAGAAAAATGAAGTGGGATGGGTAGCTGAAACCTGTCCTGCTGCATGCATTTCTAATGGCTTGACGTGGAAGGGTTGTGAGAGTCAGGGAGCAGAAGCAAGAACTGCTCAGTTCTTCTCTGTGCTGAGCAGTGTTTGGATCTGAAACTCCCAGATGTACGTGGAAATTGTTGTGTATCCGTGTGTGAGACCTGGTCCTGCATTCAGTCTGTGCATTGGTCATTCAGTGTTTGCATATTGTGTTTTATCTGCGAGTTGCACGTATGCAAACCAGTAGGCTAACCTTTTGGCATCATTTACTTCCTTGTTACGTCTTATCCCTGTTTTTTCTTACAGTGCAGTGCTCGCCACCAGGCTTCCCTCTGAGGCATTTGGAAGCAGCGTTCGGGAGTGGGCTTTAAGAAGACAAAACTTGCGGGCTGTTTCTGCCTCTGACATCAGCTCTTTTGTGCCTGTTTATTTCAGTCATGTAAGTTCAGATTAATTAGTGAATTACTGCTATTTCATACCACCACAAAATAGCCTGAGTTGGAAGGAGCGCATGAAGATGGCTGAGTCCAGCTCTTGGTTGGCTGAGTTCTCCCGATTTAAGGCAGCTTTAAGCCATTTCAACCATCTGTCCTCAGCTACTCCTCATACGACGTGTCCTTTCATAAGCGTCTGGGTACGGTGTGCTAACCTGTTAGAAATTCAACTCTGTCCCATGTGGGTCCGTTAGACTCAATGTTGGTATGATCCAGTGTTGGTTTGTCATTTTAACTTTTTATCTTCTTTGCATTCAGGTGTTAGACATTGGTTGCTCTTCCCAGGCAACTCTGTATCAATGGCATTTTAGATAAGCGTATCTGAAACATATCATGATGAAGGGTATAAGTGGCTCTGTACCCGTTTGCAGTGAGCAAAATACAAATGGAAACTGTGGAAAGTCTGTCAATGCCTTTCTGAGGTTGCCCAGGGGGTGGAACACGTTGCCAACTCAGGCTGCAAGTCCTACTTGAGCTAAAATGCTGAACATACTTCCTGGAACGTTCCTCTGATGTCTGTTTTCACTGCTGTCTGATCTTTAGGTTAATGCTTGTTGGGAAAAGGCAATGGTTAGCATGCTTATATTCTGTAATAAAGTAATAATTGGTAAAGTTGTCTTTAACATTGATTGAAACCTGGGTAAGCAGCCAACTTAACTGAGTAGTAAAGGCTCTGAATTGAGTTGGATGTACTTAGTTGTTTGGGGTTTCTTTTTTCTTCAGTATAAGTACTTGTTTATTTCACACTGCAGCAAAGATCTACGCTCTATTTCAATTATTTGCACTTCAGCACAAACGAGGCTCATGTTAGTCAGCAACCACTGTGCAGCCCATCGTATTTCTTGCTTTTGGGGAGGCTGAGGACGCTTAGAGAACTGGGAGAAACTGCCAGATAGCTCAGTGCAGTAATGAGGACACACGATGTCCTGGCTGTGGCTTTTTTAGTTTCTAAGAGGAGGGCTGGTGGTGGAAAGATGTGTAAAAACCGTGAAAAGGTAAAGAGAGGGAAAAAACGATATTGAGACCGACTTTTATGTTTTGTCTTTCTGATAGCATTACATGCAGTTTGTGCTGCGAAACGTGCATTTTGATCCAGTTACTTCCTGCTGTTTGTCTGAAAGAAGTTGCTGCCTTCTCTAAATAAAGTCTTCTGTTATGACGTTCTTTTCTGTAATGTTCTAGATATCATGTCTGCTCCTAGTGGCTTTCCTGCCCCATCTGCACCACCTTCATATGAGGAGACAGTAGGAATCAATGTGAACTATCCTCACCCCTACCCTGTTCCGGAGCCTGGCCTCAGACCAGATGGGAAGGGAATGAACCCTCCGCAGTACTCAGGACAGCCTACGCCAACAAGTAGACCTGGTAAGCCTGAAGTTTGACTGTACCATGTTAAAGAGGGGTCAGGTTGTTGTCAGAGGTGCTGTGCAGAAACTTAAGGATTGTGGCTGACAGGTGTTTCCTACCTAACCAGGAAATAACATCAGTAAGTCTCACGATACGTGCAGAGCACAATTAGATAAATTACATAATTTGCCTTTCTGCAGGTTTTAATACAGACCTATTCTTAGACAAGGTGTTCCGCATTAGGGAATGTCATGGGGATTTCTTTGTCACTGTGTATTTCGTTGCTCTGAGCCTCAAGCATTTCAGAACAGCAGCTGGTTGTGGTTCAGAGGAAGCTGATTATCTTTTCTTCCTTATTTACCCACTGAAGAAACAAAATGTTTCTTTGTTCAGTTACAGTTCAGACTGTGTATGTGCAGCAACCCGTAGTGCTGTTCTATGACCGCCCGGTTCAGATGAGTTGCCCTTCCTGTAACCAGATGATTGTGACACGTCTCTGCTATGAGTCAGGAGCATTGACTTGGCTGTCATGTGGTGGCCTCTTCCTGGTGGGGTAGGTTGATTCACATTTGCACTTCACTTTTTTTTTCCTCCTACCTTTCAGAGTTTAAGCAGTAGTAAAGGTCCTGTAGTCTCAGCTTTGTTTCTGTGTCATTCTCTCATTCTGACCCTTGGTGGTTTGAAGAGACTGCATTGGCTGGAAGTCCTGCAGGACCTTAAAGCAGGTTGATAACAGCTGAGCTCTGTAGGCATGTATGTTCATCCTAAAGCTCTGTGGCATCAGTCTGTGTATAGGTTTGATAGGAAATTTTCAGCAAGTGTTTTTTGTTCAGGACAGAAATGTGGTTTAACCTTCTTGTGTATGTAACAAGTGGTAAAACAGTATGGTGTTGTGTTTTTTTTTTCTTTGCAGGTGCATAGCTGGCTGTTGCTTAATTCCCTTTTGCATTGATGCTCTGAAAGATGTGGAACACTTCTGTCCAAATTGCAATGCCCATGTTGGTTCTTATAAGCGTTTATAGCCAGTGTGTAAGCACTGAGAGTTGATTAGCACCTCTCTAAGCCCATACTGAAGCTTAATGGAGGCTTCCCAGTTCTTTTCTGTCCTGTCACTGGAAACCAATAAAAATTAATGTTTGTTGCCAGATTGTTTGAATAAGAATTTGCTAAGAATTAATGATTCTGACTTAGGTCTTTTTAGGGCTAGATGGACTGCTCAGTCCTGGACCAGGTGGAGGCAGCTCAATGCTTGCCCCTTTCTGCCTTATGCAAAAGAGTTTAGTGATGTTGGTCCAGTTAATCTTATTTCAGTTGCGTTGCACGCTGTGTTTGGTTGCTGTACAGTCTTGGCACAGACCACTAGTAGGATGTCTGTAGAGGACTGTACAGCCTTGTGCTTGATGCTGATGCTATTGCAACAGCAAAGTTCACAAACTGGCAGGCAGTTGCTTGCCTCTGACGTGGGTGCCCCTCTGATGAAGGAAGTAATTCGGTCCCCAGTGTTATCAGCTGGGTACTTTTTATTATGAGCACTAAAATTAACTTCCAAACTTTCTGTGAAAGACAATCAAACCTGAAGGCTTCTTCCTTCTTGGAAGCTGCATTACCAAAGGGATAACTGAGGTTATTGTGCATCACTGGTGATTGAATGTAGTACCTGCATTTCCTTGTTAGTTTTCAGCCTGCTTGTGTCTTTACTTTGCTGTGAAGTTGCTTACTCAGAAATTTTTAATTGATATTTCTTTTTTTACTGCTGATTTATTTGATTCATTTCCCAAATGAAAGCTAACTTCTGTTCTCAGAAGCCTGAGCTGTATGTGATGGTGAGCACAAAAATCAGAGTGATGCTCTGAGGGTTGGCAATTTTACAGATGGCAGCCATGGTCCAAATAACCTCTGAGGTGGCTGTGGTGGCAGCTGTCTGGAACCAGCAGCCAGTGGGCCGGGCCGGGCTGCGATGCTGATGCTGTGTTGTGTTCATCTCTGCAAAGGCTGCAAATAAATACAGATTTAAGAACGCATTTCTTGTTTTTTTCCTGATGCGCCTTCTACACGTCTTTGGTACGTGGAAACTTTTCAGAAGTATTTCAGTGCTTCATTTTTGAAATCTCTGAGTTCTGTAAACTGCTGTTGCCTGTGGGTCAGCTTGCAAGTGGTTTAAGAGCTTCCATGTCTGTTCCTGTCTCTGTAGCTACCAGGGGACTGACGGAGAGAAAGAGGAGCAGCTTCTGTAGCTTTCTGTTCTGGGTGTGCACGACTTGCTCACATTTCCTGTCTGGTGTGGCTCCACAGTAATGGTTGTGGTGTCCTCTGAGGCTCTGCGTGATGCTGCTTTGAAGCTTCTTTGAATTCTGATTATGCTGTCACTGATTCTCACATGTGCAAACCGTGCATTACTGCCACGCGTTACTGTAAGGCCATCTTTCCCCTGGATTTCACAAAGAACATTCTTGTCAGTTTACCACCAGAGTAAGGCAGGACGTAAGGAAGCTCCCCCATACAAAGTGCTGGGAAAGTCTGAGGTGGGAGTGCCATGGTTTAGGAGAACTCTGACAAAAAACAAAAAGGGGGCTGTCTTTTGGTTTTGCACACACAGTCAATTGCATCTCTTTAAACTGCTCTTATGGACTGAGAATGAGGTATGCCATGCGTTGGTAGCTGCAAAAGTTTCTGCTGCCCCCTCTGTACTTAAATCTGCTTGGATACAAAGCCTGGGTGTGTGTTTTTGTGTATGGGTTTTTCTGTGGAGCATCCTGGAGGACACAGACCATAATTTTTTGTCTGGATGAATTGTTAATGACAGCAGAAAGGGTGGTGCACTGTCTCTGTATGTATTTTCCTGCTGAGATGCAGAAAATGCAGGAAGGTGAGGCTGATAGATGTGCATCTTTGTTCTAATGCATTTTTATAAATAAATGTACTTTAATAAGCACTCTTTGTTACGAACAGCTTTTCCTGTGCTGTTATATCCAGCATCAGTGCGCCAACCTGATGTACGCATACAACTTCCAAAGACGTGTAGGGAAGGAGCAGAGGCTGCCCGAAACCCTGCAGCCTCCAATGGCGAGTTTGGATGAGGCTTTTCTTGGCCCTCTCCTTCCTTAGCCTTCCAGGATGACACTGCTCTGTGTTCCACTTGGGTGGTGTTATCACCATTAGACTTCTGGTTTTAATCAACAGATCCTGAGCATTCAAATGTAGTTATTTATAATGATGTGTGAGCCAAAGGGGATTTAAAAAGAACACAGAAACCACCCAAAGCTGTTAAAACAAACACCAGTTGAAAGCCCTTCAAGAAGGTGTTATCAGGAGGTTTCAAACTGCTGCTATTTACTGCACTGTTTTTAAAAGCATTTCTGATCATTTACCACAGGACGGTTCTTTGTTTTGTTTTGTTTTACAAAACAGAAGTTGATGTGTGTGCTCAGATGAGTTAATTGTCTTCTGTTGCTCGGTTATGAGAACAGATAATGGAATACTTGCTGTGCAAGCTCCAGGGGCTGCATCTCATAGCAAACTCACCTCTGTGTCTCCATGTTAGGAAATTCTGCAGTGCCACACAAATGATCACCTTCAGGGGGACTTTCAGTGTGGCTCTGTGGGCCGAGGACCCTCCTGTACGATGTGCCAGATGTTGCAGAATTTATTTCTGTGGTTGTTTCACAAGCGATTTGTTTTCTCAGGCTAAGTCATCAGACCACACATAGCGAAACCTGCTGACTTCAAAGGAAATGCTGCTGCTTTTTTGGTTTGAGAATCTAAAAATCTACTGTTGGTGTGAACAGGTGCCTGTGGGTTGTAGGTACTGAAAGGGGCCATGCCCAAGTCCAGGGTAAGCCTGGCATGGGCAGGAGGCGTTTTGAAAGGCCTTTTGTGGAGGTTTGGCTTTCTTCGTGAGGCTCCTTGGTACTTGTATTTCAAAAAGAGAAGTCTTTGATGAAGAGAAGAGGAGCCTTTGGGCTCCAGGGTTTGTGGTGCTAGCAGGGTGTGAGATGGACAGTGCTGCAGGATTTAAGAACGTGGTGCGAGCCAGGGATCCGAGCGTGGCAACGGGGACTTCACAGAAGCACTGGAAAACGCCACCAACAAAGCATCTCTCCATCTCTTGCTTTTCCAGAGGGTGTGATAGCCCGGGGCTGAACTTTGGGTAATTTCTTTGATGGGACAACCTCAGTGGGGACATCAGTGGGGTGAGCGTCCCGTGGCACCGCACTGTGGGCGCAGGCAGGGCTGTGCTGGGGGTCACAGCTGCAGCCTTGTCATGCAGGGGAGCAGAGCTGGGCAGCCAGGCCTGGGGCAGCGATGGAGCGCTGTGGTGCTGAGCTAAAGGCCCCCAGGGCCCCCTGCGTGCACTGCGGTTTCTCTTAGTGCCGCTCAGATGTTCACATCCAGTGTTGGTAAATGAGAACTTCTGTTTCGGTCTTGGATCATTTGAGAAAGCTTGTTTGCTAATCGTTAAAGGGAGCCCTTCTGCTGTGCACACCAACTATTGTAACTGCTTTATTTTCCCACTAAGCTGTTGTTAGTTCAGAAAGAGCCATCAAAATGCTAATATACACAGCCAGGTATTTGTTTGAAAGCTCTGAGAGATGGCTCCTAGGAAACACTGTTGCACCTTTCCAAGAAGCTCACCAGAGGGGTTTGTTTTGCTCAGCAATGCCTGCGAAGCCTTCTGGGAAATTGTTTTCCTCCCCTTGCTCCAGGTAGGATGGAAGGGCCATGTGGTGCATTGGGTCCTCAGCAGTTGTGAGGCACCCCAAAATCCAGTGCTCTGCAGCCTTGTGGAGATAGGTCTGATACCTTTGCCTTCTGGTTACCCCGTTTTGTTTCAGGGCCTTTGGGCTCAGCGTAGCTCTCACACCATTTCTTGGTCGCTCCCTCTCCTGGAGCTGTTTCCTTGCAGGGAGGCTTGAACAGCCGGGGACCTGCATGCCTTGTTGGGGATGAAACATTTAAAAATGTAACTGAAAGAGAAAATTGGATTTCCAAAATGAGAAAACAATAAAAAATGGAAAATCTGGTTTTTAAAAAAAGACAAAGGTTTCTGTAGGAACTTCTGGTGAAGGCGATGAAATAAAACATCCTTGTTCCAAGAAAGCATTTTTATTTGGGGTGTGCTCATGCTTAAAATTAAGCACCTCTCTGTTTACTCCAATGACTTTGGACATTGGTGCCACGCATGGGATTAACATACACCAAGTAGGAAAACTTGCCAGAGAGCATCTGAGTCTTTTGAGAAGGAGCTTATGTTGGCTTCTGGAATGGCTCCCCGCTGTTGCCCTAAATATGAGAGGGGCTACAGCAGAGGGCCTGGGCACACAAGCGCTGCTTGTGAACTGCTGACGTTGGGCTCTGCGGATCCCATCTGAGCTGCGGTGAGGCAGAAATTCCTTCTCGTCCCAGCTCTGATGGTTCCCCCAGGCTGCAAGGTTGCTACACGGCATTCTCTGAGGCGGTTTCAAAATGTAGGGTGTGAAAAACGACAGTGGAGATGCAGGAGACTTTTTCACTTGTTCCTTTGGATTGATCGTAAGAAATCTCGGCTGACTGCAACATCAGAAAGATTTTGGTATCCCATTTCAGGTGGGATCTGTCCCCAGATCTGACATCTGGGGCATCCGTTGGTTTTTTTTGTAGAGCGATCTGCCATGAGGCTGGATGTGCTGTTTCCCATCTTCTCGTACATGTTTTGCGTAGATCAGTGACTGAAGAAATTGCTTTCTCTTTAGTTAAAATGTGCAAACCTTTTAAACTGAGCAGAAGGTAACTGGTGGAGAAAGTAAGCTCAGGCAAGCAGGTGTGGCAGCACCAGCTTGGTGGGGCAGTGCGGTGCCAGGGCTGGGATTATTACCTGTGGTTTCTGCTTATGAATCTGGTTTGAGGCAAACAATGGCTCTCGGTAAAGCAGAGGGACTCAGCGGGTTAATGTGCGGCAGAAAATAAATCTTGACCAAAGCAGATTCCTTCAGAAGGCCTTGGTATGCCCACATACCTGAGTTCTGATGCTGCCTCCGTGGCACGGGTGCTCACAGACCTGTTATGTGTCGGGGGTTCCAGGGAAGGGGAGTGACAAGCACCCGGACCTGGGACAATGAGCACGAAGAGCAGGAGACGGGCAGTGAAGATCTCTCAAGCAGAGGGAAGCCGCTATCAGTTCAGTGAACCATGGAGTGCCCGTCTGCTGTGCTGTAAAGTCCTGACTGCTATCAGGTCTGTACTTTAGTCTTCTGTGCGTGTTCCTTATCTAAATTTCAGCCATCTCCGATTTGGGACTTTGGTTGAGGGGATGGGCTGCTCCCTGCGAGCTAGCTCGTTTCCAATGGAAATACTTTTCCTTTAGCCCCAAATTAGCCCCAAAGAGTGTTTTTAACATGTGCTTCTGATTAATCACTGGGGATTAATCCCCAGATGCAGACTAGGATCTTGAGAGTAGCCCTGTGGGAGAAGGACCTGGGGGTCCTGGTGGGTGAAGAACTGACTGTGAGCCAGCAGTGTACTCCTGCAGTTTGGAAGGCCAATCGATCTTTGATAGAGCAAATTCTCAGCTACAAACCACTGTTTTTCGACAGTCACCACCAGGAGTTACGCATTTTTGCCAGTGATGAACAGGAGCCTGCATGCTGCTCGCATAGAAGGCTGTGCCAGTGGAGGTGATCTGTCACTGCTGCTGAAACGCAGCCCTTGCAGTCCTCGATGTGCTCACACCCGTTCCATCTCCATAAATGTTCACAAGCGGCCATGAATATCAGCGGGGGCCATTGTTTCTGCAAGGAGGCTTTCACAAAAGCAAACCGTGGCACTGTTTGCTATTACACAGCCCCCACTTACCAGGAATACCTGCAAGTTAATGGCTCAAGGGTTTTTGTTTGTTTGTTTTCCGTAGAGATTAAGATTTAATTTTACAGATGGATTCTAACCGCTCTTTTAAGTGCCATTCTTTTAGGGACAACTTAAACGATCAGGCTAAGGAGAGGAAAAACCTTCCTTCCACTGCAGAATCGATTTCATAAAGTACGCTATAGGCGCTGATTCGTGAGGAGCTGGAGACTTCCATGTCCTTTGAGAACCACTCCAAGGGAAGGGAAGGCTTTGCACGTCCTTTCCCTGAATCTCAGCCACACGAGTGCAGCAGCACCCGTCTCTGCTGGGCAGGCACTGAGCCCTGCTGGCAGCAGTGGCACCGCGGCGGCTCAGCGCAGAGCTCCCAGCTGTTGGGGTCGCTGCCTCCACCGCGCCATATGGCTCCTGGAGCTCCCGCAGCACAGCAGGCTGCTGCCACACTCCGTTCAGACATCCAGCCCAGGGCTGTTCATCGGACAGAGACAAGACACCAAACCTCAGAGCCAAAGGACAAAAGAGGGAAAAAAAAAGGCAGATACAGGACAGGTGCGTGTTTTCTTTGTCATGTTACTTTATGTAACTTCACATAACTGTTGCCATAGGAACATTATGCAGGGTACACTTATTGTTTGGCTTTATGGTGTTCTCCACGTACCAAAATCTCACTTAAAGTATTTAGTAAAACGCAACCTCGCTCCTCCCTTAGTGCTGCACAGAGCAGGAAGCTACTGCTGAGCTTCCGACCTGCTGCCTGTTTTTGGAAGCTTCTAACTTCAAAGGACTTCTGCATCCTTGTCTAGGCAGCCGAAGTCCCCATTACTTATCTTCTCTGGGCACACCGACAGTATCTTCTCACTACCACCGAAAGGAAGATCTGATTTCTTGATTATCAAACACACTCGGTAAGCTGTCAATTCACATGACATATTGCATGTTAAATAACTCAAGTAAAAATTCACTTTAACTTTGCTGTATTTATATACTATATAAATTTTACATGCTATATATTTACAGTGGGGCAAGTGCTTTTTATCTTTAAAAAAACAAAGATCAAACTTTAGACATCTCTGAACAACACAGCTTGTATAAACCAGACAGATTATTCAGATGAACTGTATTTAATACAGGTTCCCCACTCATCTCCTGATGCAGGACCAGTGAATAATAAGTGCATCACAGTTTGATAGCATTTAATAATAAAAAATAAAATCACAGTATGAATTTGTCTGTAACTAGAAACTTTAGAGACGAAACAAACAACTGAGACTTGAGACAAGTGACGCTATAAAAACATGTAATAAAAACATATGGGAGTATACAAATAGTCTGAGAGATACATTCAGAACTGCATATTCGGATGGTTACGTTCCGCTTGCTGAAAACCAGAACACTTTCTTCCGATCTTGAGTGTAATTAAGATGTGAAGTAAATTAGTTTCTAGCGTCAGACGTCACAGAAAAAGGATGAAGCTCTTGCAGAACTCTGCAGCTGTTGGAGAGCTTGAGAAATCTTAAATAAGTCTTTAAATTAAATATACAGACTGTCAGTTGCAGATTTTATAATTCCGTGGTTTTCCTGGTCGCTCTTGCACCAGATGTCTAACTTGGAGTAACATTACATGAATAACACACAATCAACCTGAGTCTGTAATTAAGCAGCATTTGAGATGTTCTATTCCAGGGCATTAGTTTCAGTGAGATATTCACATGGTAATTTACAATGTCCAGCAGTTGTAGAAAGTTTCCACTCTTTTGGATTAGAAGTACATTTTAAAAAAGAAAGTCTCAAGTTAAAAACTTAAAAAAAAGTTCTTTCATGGTAAAATTCTTCACAGAAATCTGAAGCACCACTTATGACTGGGTTTTGTTTCAATGGTATTGTTACCGTTTCGATAAATTCTAAGCTTTGATGGTTAGCATTGTTTTGATAATGTTGAGTTGTCGGTGTTGATGGCTAAAGGTCTTCGTCTTGATTGATGGTTAAAGTCACTGATGGGAGCGTTGGGATGGCTAAAGCAGTTGGTTCTGATGGTGGAAAGTGTTTGTCTTTGATGGTGAAAAGTTGGTGGCTTTGATGGTTGGTTTAGTTTGAGTACTGAAGTTTGAGCACTGAAGTTTAGTTTGAGTACTGAAGTTCGGGTACTGAAGTTTCAAGTACTGAAGTTTAGTTCGGGTACTGAAGTTTCAAGTACTGAAGTTTATTTTAGTTTGAGTACTGAAGTTCTGATACTGCAGTTTAGTTTAGTTTGAGTAATGAAGTTTGAGTACTGAAGTATCTAGTACTGAAGTTTAGTTTAGTTCGAGTACTGAAGTTCGGGTACTGAAGTTCAGGTACTGAAATTTAGTTTAGGTTGAGTACTGAAGTTTCAAGTCCTGAAGTTTAGTTTAGCTTGGGTACTGAAGTTTAGTTTAGTTTGAGTACTGAAGTTCCAAGTCCAAAAGTTTAGTTTAGTTCAGGTACTGAAGTTCAGGTACTGAAGTTTAGTTTAG